>JBBMEG010066754.1:0-13764 GCA_037832605.1 Cyclanthera cordifolia
TATATATTATGCAAATCTTTCTGGCGAAACAAAGTCTCTTATATTGTGGATTTTGATTAGTAGTCTCTATATATATTATTTCCGAAATTTACAGGATTAACATAAATTTTTTGGTAATCTTAAAGTTACGCCATTATAGTGCCGAAATTTCAATTAATTTAACAAAAGTCTGAAGTTATATCATGTTTGTAAAGATGAGTTTAAAGGTGAATTTTGGTGGTTTGACATTTTCAAGGCAATGTTTCTTATTTGCCATGAAATAGACAAATCATCACTTAGATTTTCTTTATACAAGTTTTGAATAACTTAGATTTTTTTTATACAAGTTTTGATATTTTTCATGTCGGTCACAAATGGTGACCTATTAAAATAAAGTCAAGTTTAAATGAAAATGGTGACCCACATGCACATACGTGGTGACCCATAAAAATTTGTTTTTTAAAAATTAAAAAGGTTAATTTTATTGTCGGGCACATTTAGTGACGGGAAAAAATCGTCACCAAAAGTCTTTGGTGTCACGCAATATGACCGACACCAAAGGCCTTTAGTGTCGCTCCAAACCAACACCAATGAGCGACCCAGAGGCTTTTGGTGTAGATCATGATTGACACGAAAAGCATTTGGTGTCGATCATCTTGCGTGACATCAAAGACTTTTTGTGACGATTTTTGCCCGTCACTAAATGTCTTTAATGACACCAGTATTGATGACGATCGTTTGAGCGACAACAAATATATTTGATGTCGGCATATATGACCGACACTAAAACTCTTGTTTCTACTAGTGTTCATTCGTATTCTGATTGATGCATACATGTGTTTAGTATCTATTAAGTATTATTCATTTACTATAACCCATTTATGTTAGTATAAACATAATACAGTAAAGTTTGCAAATAATTTGTATTCATTTAGTATTAATCAACTACTAATATCTATGTATATATACGACAATACAGTTAATAATCATGTTGTGGTTTGTATTTGTCCTATAAAGATGGTGAAAACAAATTTAAGAGAATGATGTCGTGTAAAATTGTTAGGAAGAGCAAAAGAAGATTGGGGTGTAGATTAGATTACAGTGATAGGAAAAAAAAAATGAAGATATCATTATTGATCATGTATAGTCATATAGTTTAGTATTCTTTATGAATAAGTATGTATTATTAATATTGTACTAATTTTAATGTCTAATAAATAGACATCAACTGAAAGAGTCTGACCTGTTTGCTTCATTGTTTGGTGGTAATTAAGTCCAATAGCACGTAAAGAGTTCGATTCTAGAAATTATTATTTGACACTCATTTATTTTGAGAGTAGTTGTGCTCTCTATGTAGGGTTTGTGGTTTCACTCTCTCAATTTGTACTAGAAAAATAAAAATAAATAGACATCTAATTCAAATCAATCATCAAATAGTATTATACTTGTAATGTATAGTATTTAAGAAAATACTTGAACAACTATGATTGTTTACGGTAAAAAATTTCAGGTATTTATACTATAAACTGAAATCAAATATGTTAATTTGGTTGGTTGATACATATTAAAATTCAATTCATAGTTTATTTAAGATAAGGTCAATAAGAAAGATGATGAGTACGTTTACACTGACACAAACAGTTGAATCGCTATTGGAGGTTAATGATATCAACATAGAGCTAATAAATGTATGAAATTTTCAGTGTTACTTTTAATTCATTGGAAAATAAGACATAATATGAATTAAACAGGTCAAGAAATCATCCAAACCAAAAAGCATCGATAAGGATAACAAATAAGACCATTAGGGACAAAACCACTGAGGATAAAGATGAAGAAGGTATTATTGATTGTGTATGATATTAGTTGTCAATTTATAATACTAATAATATATTTGATATGATATAAATTATATATAAATAGGGCTGTTCATCTGTTAAGAATTTGAAGATGAAGAATTTTGAGAAGTCAAAGAAAAGAGTAAAAAGGTAATGGAGTTGTATTGTTATCAATATGTATATTTATCGTATTATATAATACTATGTTAATGATGCATATTTATTTTTTAATGAATCAAGAAATCAAATCTAGAAAGTGATTTGATAATATTGGTGAAACCTCAAAGAAGAGGACAATGGATATGAGATGAAGTATTAATGAGAAAAATATTGAGGTATTTGTGTGTTTCCACTGAGATGTATGATGCATTATTTGTTTATTGTTAAATGTTCAATGTATTAATGATCTCTAATGCGTAATTCAAATATTTACATAACATATCCGAAAACGAAACAAAGAAAATGAGATTTGATAGAGGAATTGTGCTAAGTGAAGACAGAACGCCTGTAAGGTTATTTAATCATTAACTACACTGTATTATTCTATATTACTATATAAATACAATCTATTGAAAGTTTATATAACAGGATGAACCTCTTTGCTTGAAAGATCAAAATAGACATCTACATATAAGCTTAGTATTTTTGGTACACTAGACGTTATCAGAACTATAAGTGAGACATTAGTTGATACACAACTAGAAGAATTTAAACAAAATTCTATCTAAAAATTTATTGACCTAAACATCAATAAATTTCAATCACAATTGATGTACTACTTAGAAGACAGTGTAAGCAAGTAGAAGACGATGTGTTGAGATTCAATATTGAAGAAAATGTGGTTAAGTTTGGATTAAAGAAATAAGAATTTATTACAAGGCTTAATCGTGGAAGTTATCTAGAAATAGATAGAACTAAACTCTCATGACGGTTTAAAAATACGTACTTTCCAACCCTAATTGATGTGACGAAAAGTGATATTACAAAGGCATTCAAGAGAGGTAAGAAGATTATATTAGAATATTGCTAAGGTTAGCAAAGTTGTATTATATTGACTACTTTATAAATGCAAACCATATTAAATATGAGATCAAGTCTGTTCATATTCTACTCATGGACGATCAAGAACTTTTCGATCAAGAACTACCATGAGATGAAAAAAAAAAAAATCAACCGTCAGCGATTGGGTTAGGAGGGTTTTCTTATGCTTTACTAATCTGGGCGTATAAGTGAATACAACTTCTATCAGAGGAAGGAAATTATTTTGCAATGAGAAAAGCAAATAGAATGCGATTAATGTTGAACTGGTTATAATTTGCAATCAAAATGAAATATTTTGGCTCTAGAAGTCATAGAGAACAAAAAAATACATCAATTATACTATAGTTGTATTTAAATTTGTAGAGAACAATAAAGTATATCAACTATATTATAATTGTATTTAAATTTGTAGTTATCCAATTTTATTACTCATAACACATGCTTATATTTGTAGCTTCAAGTAATACCATTGATCGGTACTAAAGTTGATGAACCTGGTAAAGTTAATGCAAATATAAGTGTATGATGATGGTTTATCAATTATATTATCATTATGTATTATCGTATTATTATATTCCAATTTCGTATTGTTAATATATTGTAGAAGGATGGAGGAACATTGTTGAACGATAGTTCAAGATTAGAAGTATCTAGTAAAGCAAATGATCAAGATGTATATGGAAAATATATAATTTCTGTTTAATTTTAATCTTAAATATTGAAAGTAGTATATGTATTAAAGCTTTCCAATTAATTTTTACACACTGATGTTAATGTAGAGTTACAAAGAGGGACATATGAGGATAATATTACTGACTTTAAAAAAGATATGAACAATGATGGAGCAACAAATAATATAGATTTTGAAAATATTGAGGGATGAATGATGAACAATATCATATAGAAAGGGTTTCTGAAAATTGATGAAAATAATACCGAGCCATTTAATATTAATGATGTTTTGGATAACATCTGTGAGCTTGCAAAATATGTGAAAACCATCTTTTAACTTGTTAAATGAGAAAAATAGATATTGTACATAGTGACCTAAATGAAATCAAAACTGTTATATGAAAGTTATGAATGTTAATGATGGAGATGAAGAAGATAAAAATGGAGATGATGGAGATGATGGTGATAATGAAGACAAATAGGATGAAATAGATAGTGTGTTAAACAAGGTAGCAACTGATGAGGTGGCGAATCAAAAGAATGTTGATAACACTAAAATTGACAATACAATTAGAATATTTTGATAGTATTGTGTTTGTATATATGTACAGCTTCGTGGCGAAGGGTTGTTTTCTGAAGCCAATGTTCGATTCATACGTGAAAGAAGGAAGGATAAGCCATAAAATATTCTGAAATCACATTTTACATCGAAGTTTAGATCAACTGAAGAAAAGAAGAAAGAAAACAAGAAGAAAGATGTAGAAGATGATGGTGGAGCTACTGAATTTAGTGAACCTCCAAGTTTCAAATTAATGTCATAACTCTCGCAATACTAGTTATATCATGGTTTTTATGTGTTTTTTTAACTATAATGGGCATCTTATTTTGTTTTTAGAATCAATGACTACTAAGGATGTTTATAGAGTTTGAAATCTTGTATGTAGTACGATTATGGTATTGTTGAAGAACGCTTATGGTATCAACATATATTTTAAAATTTTATTCTTTCACATAGTCATATTCATAATATTGGTGCATAAAAACGAAAAAGATGCATAATAAAATATATCATATTTAAATTGTTCAACTTCAATATAACAAACACATGTTTGTCAAGAATTTATATTATGCTCCAACCTTCTACAGTACCCACATTATACTCTAGACTTCATTTCAATATTTGACTTCCAACGTGACTTTTTTGTTATACCAACTGGACGTTTAGTAGCAGGTGGCAAGATTTTGGCATTCTTTATATGTGAAGGTATATCCCACATTTTAGAATGACGAACATGATAAATATTACATGAATATTAATTTCTTATATAGTCATTTGAGTAAAAATGTGAAACATATTATGTTGTTATCAAGTTCTTATTTAAGAAAATAACACAAGCATGTTTGTAGGAAATTTGAAGATGATCATATTTTTCACATGTACAGGTCCTTCCAACCAAGTTAACTTGTAGCTGTTCGGTTCCATAAAGTACTAAAAAAATAAGTTGATCGATCAAGTATACCTACATAATAATATAATAGTTATATTAGACATGTTTTAGAAAATATACGTGTATAATACTTAGAAAATGTCGAACCTACTACTACCTTTGGTTGGCTAACTATCGACCCCATTGCTTCTTAGGTCGGCTTAATTATTCTCCTTGGGTCGGTTATATGTCGACTCTTTACATTTGCTTTGATACAAATTCCCCTATAAAAAAGTGCAATTGTTAATGAATCCAACCGAGAGGACAACCATTCAACGTCTTTATCATTTTCTAATTTAATTCCCCTATGGAGATACACTAATGAACTAATGCTAGCAGATGTGGCAGAGATGTATTCTTGAATACCTATACATACTATTATTTGTTGCATTAATGGAATGTGTGACAAGTCTTGCTCGAAAGTAATTTCACATACACTATAATTGATGTAGATGTCTTGTTTACTCCATATAACATTGTGAATAATCTTACTAGAGATTGAGTTTGAACAACCGGTTAAATACATTATTATGTGTATAATACGTCAATAATTCAATACTTATGAAAAAAATGTTGTGATGAAAATTATTTCGATAATACTTACGCAATAATATATTAATATACAAATACTACCTATAACATTTCAATCTTGAGTTCATACCATAACAAACAAACAAACTACCTTAATATTAAAGTAGCATATTTGCGGTATAAAAATAAAAAATATATATATAGTAGAAAAAAGAAAAAACTTACTCATTTGGAAGTGGTTACTGTTGTGTTAACTCCGAAGATGACAAATCAGACAATCTAAAGTAAAGCAACAAATATAAAAGTTGAATAAATATGAAGATAATGAGCAATACTAGTGAAAACATAAATAAAAAGGGTATTATAAACCGACATATACATTATGTCCAAACGAAAGAGGAGAGATGTTTAACGAAGAAAAGCAGAAAAAGACAGAAGAACAAAGAAAACCAAAAAAGGAAAAAAATGAATGAAATAGGATTTTAGAATGAAATTAAATGCTAATGATCCAACATTAATGTTAGAAATCAAACATTAAATACAAAATAAAAATGTAAACAACAATTACATAAAAGGGAAGGACTAAAACCATTCAGAATAAAAAATTGTATATTAAGAATCTTAAGGACAATATGAGGATTCCGAAAAAATGAAATAAGTGTTTAAAAATTATTTAAATACAAATGCAATTAAAATGAATTTGTATACGTATGTAATAATTATATTAAATTTGAATATCTATACTAAATTCACATCTTTAAATTAGAAAAAAAAATATATCTTTAAATATCAAATAATGAAAGATACTGGTCTCAATTTAAAATAAGGAATTTGAAATTCATCTCGTACCTGCAGGGGAACAAATTTTTCATTCTCCTTTATGAAGAGGAATTTTTCGAATGTCAACAATATATCACATATACTGTTTTATTTATTTATATGATATTTATAAAATAAATTCCAAAACTATAATATATCCAATATATTATAATATAAATAAATCCCTACAAATAATATATCAAATATATTAATTCTCTACTTTAATAATTATCCAATAATTATTAATGCAATGAATATATTCAACATATTAATTAATATTCTATATTTAATAATTATCCAATAATTATTAAACAAATTAATATGTTAAATATATTAATTTATAATTCTCAAACTTTATAATAATTATCCAATAATTATTAATTATTAACTCAATATGTCTAACATATTTATAACTGAGAACTCTGAATAATTATCCCATAATTATTTATAATTAATTTATCCAATAAATTAATATTTCTTCTTTAATATTTATCCCATAAATAATAAATTAATATATTCAATATATTAATTAATGAAAGTTTAACTATTAAACTTAACACTCATATTAATTATGTCATACATAATTAATCCACGAATTTGAACCCTTCAAATCCACACTAATTAAACAGTGTAGAACAATTATCAGCTAGCCTAGGGACCGGTGAACCTATAGGTTGAAAGCTACAACGACCCGGAATCAAATTCCTATTTGTTAACAGTAGGCTTATTCCATTAAAGGTCAGTGCTGATCTCTCTCGCATGATAGGACAAGTTAGTGTCCATGGATATAATCGATCACTTGTTATATGATCCTTCACGAGCTTGTTTGTGATTCACAGTTGGGTCAAAATATTCATTATATCCCTGTGATTACATCTCTCTCCTTAAGCACCACAGATTCTTCTAATGAATAAGTTGTTTATAATCTCACTATAACGAATGTCCTTTCGGGCCAATGAGAGGCGGAATTTGTTTGTTCAAGCTCTGGAATTAGTTACAAAGGGAACAACTTTACTTCCTTCTAAATATTAAGAAAGGCATGAAATATTTCTTGTGACGTTCTGTTCCCAGCTACTCACTACACCAATCTTCAACGTGAGACGCTTATCGATCTAGCCTTGTTTGGCTGGTCTCACCCATGCATATCAAATGATGCTTTCATAAAGTAGGAGTTCACAACTCACTCAAGATTCAGATCACATTGACATACGATCATCCTTAGCGAAGTAGTTGATGCGAGTGTATAACACAATTACTAGCTCGATCATAAAACATGTGGTCCAGTCTTATGCAAAAACTTCTTTTTATATAGGCTCTCACACTCACATATCTCCACACGAACAATCAGGATCAAGTCGTTTGCAACTCTTGCAAAGTGGGTCGCACCAACAATGATATCAGAACTTAGACGTTCTAGTCTTTGTTCATATACTATAGATAATTTTGGTTATTAACTTGGAACTAGATCCACTTGTATGTTTCACATACTTGTACAAGTGTACATCCAAATAACCATGGACATATTGACATTAATCCAATTAATGTGATAAGCTTGAATGACATTTGAATATTAAATGTGCAATTAATGAAAATAATAACTATTATTAATAATCGAAATGTAACTTCAAATGTCGAACATTAAATGTTTGTTCTTTAAATACAAACTACTTGACCTTCATGGCACAACCCCTAACATGTGTATCATTGAATTCTCTGATAACCCATCTATCATTGTCCTTGTATGTAGATGCGCCAACATTCCAATCGCATGCCTCATTGATTCATCGAACTCTAAATTGCTTCTTGTTAGACTTCGTTGTCCAGAATTGAAAACTCCTGCATAATGTTAAATTACAAAGAACTTTCTTCAGTTCATCGATCCTTGCTCGTGAATGTAAGGCTTACCCTTATACAGCTGGATCCTCGGGTATGTTTATGCTATATTTCTTGGTGTGTACGAGTATAATATCTATAAGGATGTAACACTCAGTATACATACTACTACAAAACCTATTATATAACAAGTAATCATCTCTATCCTCCCCCAAGGTAGTTCTCCTATGTTTTTCATGCCCGTATTTGTATAGAAAGATGTTCATTATTATTTGTATAGAAAGATGTTCACCAACGTTGAGCGTTTGCTGCAACCAAATCAATAAGTTGACTAATTGTCGTACTACAAGTCATTTCAATATAGGTAGTCTTGTTATTAGAGTATACGTCTCGTTCATCTCGTGTTCCCCAAAAGTAATTGTGACTTACATAACATCTATGGTTGTGATCAAGAAACTTGCAGATCTGTTCTTTGAGGTTGCAATAACAAGCCGCGATGAGTTTGTAGAGTTGGTCTTTCCTAATGAAGAATTCTAGGAGGGGTGGTGCGAAGAAGACATGATCGATGATCTCAATGGAAATGATGCTTTATTGATTCTTTTAGCTTTTCGTTGGGGGATTTAGCTTTGATGAATGATTTGAATGCTCGTAGTAGGATCGATCAATTGTTGAGACAAACACTCACGCATAAAGCGGGATTGTTCGCTACATCTCGATCAATAGACACAATTTTTGAAAATAAAAATGGATGTTGTTAGTGAAAGTTCGATGGACTGTTAGAGAAAATTGAAATCTTCACCAAAGGAGAGACATTAGCTGCCCTTGAAGGATCCGACTACTTCAAAAAAAAAAAAAAGGGAAGATTTTCTCTTTTAAAAAAATAAAAAACCATGGAGATACTGGTGGGTTTGAGGTTGTAATCTCTTAAAATCAAATCAAGGAAATCGTCCCAAAAAAGTTGTTTTAAACCCCAAAACAAACGAGAACCTGAACCCCCTGCACCGTTGATCCCGCATTTGTGGAAAAGACATCAAATTAAAGCCTTAAAAAAATTTAGACAATTATTTCTTCAAAAGTAGCTATTTTCTACTATTTCTCTTTAACAAGACCCACAGTTTAAGCCCAATGTTTGAGCCCAATTGATTCATCTTGTGTGGGCTTTTTTTCTCTTTCGATCTTGTTTAGGGCCAGATCAAATTCTCAGGCCCAAAGTGATTCATCTTAAAGGTTTTATTTTGTGCTGGAATCACATTTTCATAGCTTACATAAAATTGCTCCAAAACTAGTCTTTTCTCCGATATAAATCAAACTTAATTATAAATATAGTCGCACTGTAATCACAATACTACCGTGTATTTTTTTTATAATATAGTATTTATAATACAGTAATAATGATTACATAAATAAATATTTAAAAATATAAAAAAATAATAGTATAAATAAAGAGAGTTTTTTTTTTTTTAATTTTTACAATAAGAAAAAAGAGATGTCGTTGTTGTAATTAAGGATGAAAGAAAAAAAATCGATCGAATCAAATCAAACCAAATCAAATGATTTAATTTTAAAATTAATATTAGACCATTCTATTTAATATTTTTAAAAAACTAAAACAATTTGTTCATTGATGGAAGAATTAACATAAAAACTGAACTGAATATATAAATACTAAATAAATATTAAAATATATTAATATTGAGATTTAATGGAATAACAAATTTAGATCGTTAAAAATTTGAGAATATTGATTTTGTGGTTTGTTTATAACAAAAGCAACAAAAATTTAATTAAAATAACTCATAACCCATATGTGTAATTTATCACTAGATGAGTCAAAATTAAGATTTTAGAACGAGCACAACTGCACATCTCTTTTGAGCCCTAGTCACGAGTCACAATTCTATCAATTGGTTTTTAATAG
The DNA here is from genome assembly GCA_037832605.1 of Cyclanthera cordifolia. Lineage (NCBI taxonomy): Eukaryota > Viridiplantae > Streptophyta > Magnoliopsida > Cucurbitales > Cucurbitaceae > Cyclanthera > Cyclanthera cordifolia. The sequence goes on from JBBMEG010066754.1 coordinate 10,119, forward strand.
AGTTGTGAGTTTTTATAACAATTATAAGGTTTTATATTTTTTGTGAAAAGTGCAATAGTTCAGTGTATAGCAAAGACCTTATGACACGAATTCAAATTCTCCACCTCTAATGGTTAAAATCTTAATTTTTTTTTTTTTGACATTTCTTTTTTAAAACATTTATTGTTATGATAGTTAAGGTTCAAACTAGCAACTTTTAACAATACATATTAATTATGTGCTTCCAAAAATTATATATTAAGAAATTATAGATCGAGTCTCCCGATCACAATTAAAAAAAGTGTACATAACCGTCATTGTTGATCTAAGGTTGTTTTCGCATATAGAATCTTTAGTTAATTTCCTTTTTTACTCAACTAAACAATAATGAATACTGTATTGGGACGCAAACAAAGTATCCACATTGATTAAAAGAGGGGAAGATCATGAGAATATAAGTAATGACAACAATATCTCCATTGATATGATGTCTTTTGGGTGAAACTAAAAGCATAGCCATGCGGGTGTATGTCCAAAGTAGACAATATCATATCAATGTGAAAATTTAAAGTAACTTTACCACGTTGTCACACTGCCATGCAGTTACACTATCATCTACACAAATCGAAAGAAATATTTATAAACAAAGGGAGCAATTCTCGAATATCATTTACGACTTTGTATTGCAAAATTGATTGGTAAGTGAAGCCCAATATTATATATACTAACCCCAAACTGTTTAAAAAATAAAATAAAGGGCCCGAGCCCACTTATATGTGAACAAAACCGATCTTGTCGGTTTGAACCGGTTTTGTAATTGTTAAAAACCAAGAAGAAATAAATGGCCGAGATTGAGCATGGTTGATTGAGTGAATGGCTGTGATGTTGCCACTCCTCATTCGCATGTTGTCGATTGGATGAGCATGTTCTCCACCTAGCTTCCATTACGTCCTCTCAATCAAAACCCTCAGCCTTCATTTTTTTTCTCTTATTTCACGATTCACCTCTTCCTCGTTCAGAGACGACTGAGGTTCTAGCGATTTATCGACAGACCTTGTTCTATCTTCGACTTCTTTGCTTCTTGTTGGGTTCTACTAAAGGCGATAGTGACAATTCCTTGCTAGAATCGTTGCTTCCTCGCTGGTTCACCTTCGTTGCTCAAATAGTGACGATTATAGCAATTTCTTGCTATCAACGTTACTTCTATTATATTTCTTGAAGCTTAAGTCCCAGAGTTGAGTACTACAAGAAAAACTAAAAGGTAAAACTCTTCCTATTTCTTTTAACTTTTTTCCTTTCTTGATTCCTTTTGTCTTTATAATTTTGCTAACATTGTCTCTGTTTCTTTTCTTTTCCTTTATATGTTAAACATACACATGAGATGAAAAAGGAAAGATAATGAACAATAGAGAAAAGAGTCATAAAGAGAATACACAGTATTTACGTGGTTCAGCTTAAGAGAAGCCTACATCCACGGGAAAAGAACCAGGTACTTCATTTATTTAAGCTTTAATTTTTCTACACGTTTTAAGTATCACACCCCACACACTTCTCTATATATTTTTTTACATACATGTACAAAAACTGAATGATCTAGTACATAGAGAACACAAGGTGTAGGATAATGCCTAGGTAGTTAGAGCCTTAGATGGATTAGAAAAGCTTGTTACAATTCAGTTAGTTCAAACTGAATTCAGTTTAGATGGTTGTTAGAATAACAATTTGAATGTCTTTGCCCAAAAACCTCATATTCGTGTGAGTTTCTAGACATTGTTTTCATTCATAACAAATCTCCACCTTGAATGAAAAACACATGATTACCTTTCTTCCTCTGATTTCTTTAATGGGCAGGATTGTCTACTACTCGGAGTAAACTAAGGCAGTGATCAAACTTATCTTTGGTCACTGCTTTGGTTAGAAAATTTGCTGCATTGTTCTCTGTCCCAACATTTTCCACTTTAACTATCTTTTCCTCAATCACATCTCGCACAAAGTGATGCTTCACATCAATGTGCTTTCACCTACCATGAAATTGTTGATTTCTGGTTAGGTAAATTGCACTTTAATTATCACAGTACAAAATAGCTTCACTTGGAGAAAAGCCTAGCTCTCATAGGATCTCTTTAAGCCAATTGGCTTATTTGACTGCCTCAGTGGCTGCAATAACTCAGCCTCTTTAGTTGATAAGGCCACAATAAACTATAGGTTAGATTTCCAACTCACAACATTATTTTCAACTAGAAATACATAGCCAGTCAAGGATCTTTTCTTATCTAGGTCACCTGCATAGTTTGAGTCCACAAACCCTTTAAGCTCTAGTTTCTGAGAAGTAGGCTTCTTGTAGAGTAATCCCCTGCTTCTAGTACCATTTAGATACCTTAGGACCCATTTAGTAGCTTCCCAATGTGTCTTTCCAGGATTTCCCATGAACCTACTGACTAAGCTTGAGCAGTGAGACAAATCAGGTATAGTACAAAGCATTAGATACATCAAGCTTCCAGTAGCATTAGAATAGGATATCTTACTCATAGTATCCTTTCCTTCTTGGTCTGAAGGTGAATCCTTGGCTGATAACTGTAAGTGTTGAGCCAAGGTGTGCTCACTAACTTTGAGTTATCCATGTTTAACCTGGCCAACACCTTCTCAGTGTAGGTCTTCTAAGAAGGAAATAGGATTCCAGTACCTCTGTCTCTTCTGATTTCCATGCAAAGTATTACCTTGGCTTTTTCCAAGTCTTTCATCTCAAATTCAGAACTTAGTTGTAGCTTTAACTTCTTCAATCTTCCAACTGTTTGTCAGCCAATAGCATATCATCCACATAGAGCAGTAGGTAAATATAACAGTTTGTCTTTGTCTTCTTATAGTAGACACAAGCATCAAACTGGCTTTTGGAGAAACCCACCCTGAGTATGAACTCATCAAACCTCTTGTACCAGCATCTAGGAGCTTGTTTGAGTCCATAGAATGACCTGTTAAGCTTACAAACCAGTGTGATTCCTTTTCCTTCTACAAAGCCTTCTGGTTGGTCTATGTACAATATCTCCTCTAGGTTGCCATGTAGAAAGGTAGTTGTAACATCCATCTGCTTTAGCTCTAGGTTCTCACTAGCCACTATTGTCAGTATAGTTTGATGTTTTACTACTAGTGAAAATATCTCACTATAGTCAATGCCCTCCTTCTGTTTAAAGCCTTTTGCAACTAACCTGGCTTTGAACTTGACAGCTTCACCTGAACCAATAGGTTTCCTTTTAAGAATCCATTTGGAAGGAATAGTTTTCTTACCTTTAGGTAGATCCACAAGATCCCATGTTTTGTTCTTCTTTAATGAGTACATTTCACTCTACATGGCCTCTAACCACCTGGACTTGTCTTTGCAAGCTAGGACTTCTTCATAAGACTTATGATCATCCTCAAAGTTAGACAAACGCTCTGCAAAATCAACTTGAGCATATCTAGTAGGGGGCCTCGTCTGCCTTCTAGGTCTCTGTGCTCTAAAGGCTGAGCCAGTGGGATCCTTTTCTTGTTGAGCAGTCCTAGAGCTCTCTTTAGAAGCTCTTGGTGATTCTTCTGCTTCTTCTTCTTCTTCTTCTACTAGTAGAAACCGGACTTTTAGTGACGGGCATATGCCGACACTAAAGTTATTTGGTGTCGGTCAAACGACCGTCAT
>JBBMEG010066765.1:0-13763 GCA_037832605.1 Cyclanthera cordifolia
TTTTAAAATCGAGATCTCGAGATCTTCTTAACTGTTGACTGCCTGGATAGGATAACTATTTTGTTTGGAACTTGCAGAGTAGTTTTAAATGTATTTTGAAATGTCCAGGTTCTAAATTACATGTTTTGCAGGTATGAGTTTCCCATATTTTAGGGGAAACACTGCCGAAATTTTACCAAATTTTTTTCATGCATTAGTAACGTCCATGCTATAACCTAACGGTTATGGACCGGGTCGTTACATTACACGCACTAGAAACGATATTGGTCCCTTATGGGACGGCGGTGTCAATACACGCACCAAAAAGAGTCTTATCCCATATGGGACGACGGTGTAGGCTAGTTTGCTATGGAACATCCCGACCTATCATGCACCTTAAGTGTTTTACAACGATTCTATAACATCAATTAAGAAATCATAATCTATGAACATCCCCATAACACATAATAGAATATAACCTATCGGTTCAGTTCTATCTCAATAATCATGAATATGCCAATCTTCTAAATAATATAACAACATCAAATAAGCAGCAAACCATACAAGCATCATCAAGCATCAACACATCATCACGATTTCAAATAGTCGCACATTCATATATAATTACATGTTTAATTTCATCTCAGATAGCCAGTACCAAACCAAGCATCACAATTCATACATGCATCAATCAATTAAGTATTCATCACATGAGACATCATATTTTGGTACATTCATGTATTAAACCACAAGATCTCGAGTTGAGGATATGTTTTCCTTGCCTTAAGTGATCCCACGAGCGAGCTCCTACGCTCCAAGCCAACGTTCGACGAAGGCTAGTACACGAACGAAGTCCTAACAATTTAACAGGTCAAAACTAGCACCTTAGACTCTCGAAAATGGGTTCAGGACACCAAAAGTAGCAAAGAGGACCTAACTTTGAAAAACGTGTCTTCGGGACCCGCGACCCGATCAACTGGATAGTCAAATCTGGTTAAATAGTCAAACTATCCCATTCTTCCAATAAATAAAACATTCTTTTAAATCTCCATTAAATCAATTTTTTGATTTACATGTTTATATATCTATTTTAATAATTTCCAATAAAAAATCTCATGGGTCCCACCAACAATTATATTAATTATATATTCATGATTTAATGATTTTAAAACCAAAGAGCGCTCTACCTGGGTCATCTTCTTCCCTCACCTCCTACTTTCTTTTCTAAGCTCAATTAATGAAGTTTAAGTAAACTTAACAACACAAACCACCCATGGGTTCCCAAAACACCACGAAACCAAAAAAAACGACCCTTACCAGCGGCTGTCTCGACGCGAACCGGCGGCAAAGAACCACGTGGTGACGCAAGCGGAACAGCAATAAGTGAACCGAAGGGCGTCTGCTGACGAGGTGGGCGCACGGACGAATGACACTGGCGAATGCGGCTGCTTGCGATGCTGGCGAACGGCCGCGTTGTGGGCCAGCGAGGTTCACTGCTGGCTTGGCTCGATCGTCGGAGCTGGCTGAAACTCTGATGAAGCTCAAAGTTTGGCGAGAAGAGGTTGAGCTTGAAAATGGTTTGAGCAAATAAAAAAAAAATGGGGAAGAATGAGGCACGAAATTCCAAGCAGAAGAGAGAAGAAGGTGATTTTGATGTGGGCTAGGTCAAATCAACTTAAAATTAGAGAATGAGAGTGTTTGTTTAGAGTAGATATCAAAAGTAGAACCAAGGTGAGGGGTTTTTGGAATGGGTTTTAACCCAAACCTTCTTGGAATATCTAAACTTTATTTATATAAACAAACATTTAATCACCTATAATCTAATTTAAGCCACGAAATAAAATCAATGAATATTTACTTAAAATCTTGTGATGTTCATTTAATTAATTATTATCAGAAATTTTTTTTTCTTCCTTTTAGTTTATAAATAAAAGTAGTAAGAATTTTAAAACCATTACAACTTGGAAATAAAATCTGATTTTTGTTAATAGTAAAATTCGGGTTGTTACACAGAACATTTGTGGTGAGTTGACTTTTCCTTGTTCGATATCGTGGTTGGTCGACGGGTGGTACTTTCATTTTGATATATGTGTCATCGAATGCACCGAGACAATTCTAAGAAAGAATACTAGTTAGACTCTGTCATAATGTTCGGTAATTAACAAGTATTTCACTATTTACCTCAAAATACTTCCATCGATAATCAGTGTTCGCACTTGCTATAGGTTCTGGTCTTTTTAATAGCACGTCATGACACTAAACAGCTGTAAGAACTTCATGAAAATGTCGTGAAACTGTTTCCCTAGAGCGCGCCCATTGGTTTGTAAAATCCGATTTCTTACATCGTATGCACAAATGTATAAGAACATTGCAATCATCTCATAAACCCCTATGCAAGCCCACCATTCGTAGTTAGAAGGGCACACAACTTGTTAAATGTTGCAATCTAGTGAGCTATCGACATGATCGGTCACTTCTTCCTATCTTATGAAAACAATTCATAGTTCTCATCATGTGTCTCCAAATTGGTGGTTCTGGTTTTTCCTTGACTTCATCCCTCTCATTATACTTGTCCACCAATTGTACTAGTCCAAGGAAGTGTTGGCTATTTTCATTGATGTTGTTTATGATTTGAAGAGCCCTTGATTCTTTATTCATGAAAAATGGTTAAACTTTTTTTTTTGAGATTACAACAATTGAGGGTGGGGATTCAAACCCATGACCTCGTAGTCCTTTTGCGTTCATTAATGTCGTTGAGTTCTGAGTGATTAAGCGTAAACAATGGTGCAATCTGTTTTTAATAAATTTGATTATTATGTTTCAATTTGTTTTTCTTTTTATTTATTATGTTTTAATGGAAAATATTTGTCCGCTCATTTAAAAATTGTACTGATTTCTTGTTTTATTGAATATACTATATCCTAATGTTTTTTTTTATGTGATACTACCGACCTCTAACTTTTGAAAGAAATATAAACAAAAAAAAAGTGAAAAAGGAAAAAAAAATGCCAAAACCAACGTGGGTCTTTGTTATATTGACAAATTACCCCATGGTCTTCGTTAAAATGAACAGCATTTCACATACCTCAATTTCTTTAGTATAGGAGGGAACAATATATTTAGGGGAGTTTTGCATACCTATCCATATGTAGTAATTTAATTACAATGTTGTCCAATTTTTAAATATATTGACAATAATATTCAAAACATTAAAGAAATAGAAATACATTTATTATGAAATGATAATTATATCCTACAATAGTAATAAGAAAATTTACACATCAAAAAAGAGAAAAACCTCCATTACAGCCAACCTCCAACCTTCCATCGTCACCGTCGACAGCGATCTTCACCTTCGCCCTTCATAGTCGCTGTCAAACTCTGCCGTCGTTTTACTCTTCGTTCATTGTCACCGTTTTACTTGTCATTCATTGCATTCGTTTTACTCTCCACTCACCGCCATCGATGAACTCGTCATTCATCTTCGCGGTCGATCTCGTTCTTCGCCGTCATCGATGATCTCAACCTTCACCGCCGGAGCCGATGAAGTTCAATAGCAAGGAGACCATTTGAAAATTCAAAACTGCAGGAAACATCTGTATGACTGTATTTAAACAAATTATGAAACCCTAAGTTTACTACAAGAAAAAAAGCTTTAGGCGACAGAAGCTTCAGTGATGGAGCTCTTATCCGTCACCTTAGGGTCGGCAAGGCGACGTAAGAGGACTGCATCGCCTTAGCCTGTGGGGTAAGGTGACAGAACACCGATTCCATAGGCTTATATCAATACTGTATATATCAATACTACCAAAAGAGTAGTAGTATTGATACAAGTATATTTAACATATATAATACTGTTAGTATTGATACTTGTATTAAAATATGTTAAATATACTTGTATTAAAATATACTCTTTTGGTCGCCTTACCCCACAAGCTTATATCAATAATGTATAGGCGACATAACCCTTCTTTCGTTGACGTATTTTTTCAGTTTTGAAAAAAAACGGCGAGACTAAGGCGCAGAAAAGTAAGCTTTCGTCGCCTTAGGTCTCCCCCTCAACGTTTCATATGCAGCTAGAACGCCTCGAATCGAGGAAGAAATATGTGAACAAGTGCTAGGTAGGCGTACATAAGAAATTAAAGGCACTACTTACTTGCCACCTGAAAGAAGAGGAAGATCTTCCTTTTCAGTTTCAAGGGGTTCCGCTGCCTCAACACAACGTGAAATGGCCGAGAGAATGGCAGCTGTAAATGTCGAACACATACAGCTACGTGAATAAATGACTCAAATGAGTGAAACACAAGCTAGGATGATAGATCAACAAGCAAGAATGAGTGAAACACAAGCAATTCTTCAGCCTAACTAGTCGAGGTTTTGAAGAGGCTCGACGGCGGTGGCTTGTCATATAAGTAGAAAGGTAAAGTTCTTGCTTCAATTTTTAAATGTTGTTTAAGAGCTTGTTTAAATTTTGTTTCGGCTATCCTGCAGTAAAGATAGCCACTATTTTGGAATATATGTTCTTACAAATTTACAATTTTTGGGTAAATTCAAAATACGATGTCATGCTGTCTAATTTTCTAGAAATATTTTAGTTTGTGTTTTGTTCTCGATATTCAAGTTTTTCTATTGAAACTTCTAACATTCTTATTATTCTTGCTTATTGTAGGTCAAAGTGGATCGAATCCGCATGCCATCTCAGTTTTGTTATCTAAACTTTGAAAGTTGTAAACATTATTTTACATTTCATTTTTAGGATTTTTTTAACATTACTTTATTTACATTTCATTTGGAACACTTTATTTGTATTCAATGTTTATATTTATGGAAATGTTTAGTGTTTGGATTTTGAAGTTCTATTTTCATTTAAAAAACAGAATCACAAACTAATTCATTAAAATATATATATATATATATATATATATTACCTAAGGCGACGGAAGATCTCTGTCGCCTTTGACACCTAAGGCGACAGAGACAACCGTCGTCACCTTAGGCACCTAAAAACAGATTACCTAAGGCGACGGAAGAGCTATGTCGCCTTAGGTTTCTAAGGTGTCAGTTTTATTAGATTTTCCGAAGCTAAACCGTCGGTTATAAGGGCCCGTCGGGTATCCTCCTCTATTTCCTCCCAAAAACGAACTTTTGAGGGGAAAATTCAATTGTTTAGCCGGCAATGTCATTGGGTTGTTGACAATATAGTAGCATCAACGATAGCAAAATACCTCGTCGACAATTATGCCTCTTTGGCTGACGGTGCTATAAACCGTCGGCTATGCCGCCTTTAGCCGACGTAATTTGGTCACGGTCCGCGGGCATCATAATCAGTCTTCTATTCTACTACAGGTGCTGCGACAACCTTTACCAAGTCCGAACGATTGTTGACCACCAGATCTGCTGGTCTGCAATATTCACCCTAGCCCACAAGCACAAATCCTCAGCGCGGAATGTAATCCCAAAGTACTCCAAAGACCCAAATATAGTAAATCAAGAAGGTGGTCAGAATCCCTCGATCGAAAAATGAAGAATTTTTAGTAGTGAATAAGGAGCCATATGTTCCGTAAATGTAGAAGATGAACACTAATACATATTATTTTATAGAACATAATAATATAGTATTATTGCAGGATAGAAATGTTAATATTGTATTATAATTTTATAGCACTCTAACTTGTATGAATGTAAAAGATGAAAAAATAATACATATTTATATAACATAATACAATATTATAATATTAATATATAAAATACTACTTCATGAGATTCATTATATCATATACTTTCAATTCTTATAATTAATACAAGTATATTTAACATATATAATACTGTATATATCAATACTACCAAAAGAGCAGTAGCTCAGCGGCATGAATGTATACTTAATGGATAAAAAAAAAACGTTTCTTCGTCAAAGCTGTATGTAGTCGATGTCAAGAATATGGCGTCATCGTTTCTAATGAGACAAGCTTAATCAAAAAACATCCTGGCATGTCGACGTCCATGGTGTTGGAGAGTTTCGATCATCACGTCGGCGAGATGAATGCCCTTGTTTCTAGAGGACGACGTCAATGATTTATGTTTTTTATTCTTTTAATTTCTTAAAATGTATTAAATATAGCAGTAGTAGGGTATTGATGTCTTTTGCATTAAAAAAATTAAAAAAAAAAAAAAAAAAAAAAAAAACTACATTTGCTAATATTGCTTCTTTTGCTTAGAGTGGTGATTATTTTCTAAAACTGTCTTAGTCCTCACAAAAACCCAACAAAAGTTATATTTTTGAGAAGGGAGTGTGATAAAAGTAATAGAAATTTGGTTTAAAATTTTATTTTGGTATTTTAAATTTTATTTTATCTTTTTTTTTTCCATACAAATCTTCCATTTTACTTTTAAAAAACTTAGAATCGCTTATAATAAGTTATTTACTATTATCAAAATTACTTTAATTATATTAATAGAAATTTATTGTAAATAACAAATTATGACATTAACTCATGTTTTAAAAAGTTTTGCACTTAAAAACAGATATGAAATATTTAAGTTGAGCCATTAATTTTAATTAAAGTTTATTAGTTTCCCTTATTCATTTATTGAAATTTAACCATTTTTTGTGGTGGGTAAAAGTTATATTGGAAAATTTCTTAGGGAACGTTTGTTTTGAGTATTTATGGAGATTTTATAAACGAGTTTTTATAATCATTCTTTAAAAATCTTATACAAACGAGTTGTTATTACAATTTCTTCTTTATAATCACTCAAAATAATTCCTCATTGCTAAACACTTTCACAATTTCACAAACAAACATTATTTGATGTTTTTATTTGAAGTATTAAAAATGATTTTTTATAATCATTTAATAAAAATCAATTATTATAATTTCTCAATCATAATCATTCAAAATAAATAATTATTCCATCTAGTAATTACGTGATAAAAGTGCATTTATTCCCTGTGTTGAACATGAATATGAAATCTACTGAATTTTTTTGAAACCACAATACCTAAACTAATACTATTATTTATTTATTTTATTATTTTTGTGTCTGTGTTTTTTTAGTTTCCCGAGATTGGTCAGATCAGACATCAGACATCAGACATGAGACAGGATCAGATGGTCGTCTTCGCCATTTACTCTTTCTCTCTCTCTCTCTCTTTCCAAAACCCTAATTTTAAAAACACACACACACACACACTATACTTCCAACCCCAGCTAATTTTTCCAAGGATACCCTCTGATTTTTCAACTACTTCCAACCCCTCATTAATTAATATCTCTTTACTCTCTCTCTCTCTCTCTCTCTCTCTCTCTCTCTTTTTGGGTTTAATTTTTGCATCTGATTCTTGCCCATCTAGGGTTCGAGATTATGATGTATGTGTAGATTTCTACAATTATTCCACCATTATTTTGTATAATTCTCATTTTGATCAATAATTAATGTACAATATTCAAAAAAAAAAAAAAAAAAAAATCAACTTCCTTCTTTCTCATAAGTCATAACCCTATCAAAATATAGATTTTTTTAGGGTGTATTTTTAGTTTTTAAACTTTTTTTAAGTCAATTTTTAATTTTAAAGTTTTAATACACAGACTTTCAAGTTTGTTCTATTTTAATTTTTGAGATTTTAAAAACTTTAAAGTTGAGTCCTTACGATAATTTTGAAGTTAATTCTTATTGAAATTGGTTATTAAAGAAAAAATGTCACTACTGTAGAAAACATCCTTTTCCCGACGAGGGAATCGTCGACGGCTAATTTTTCGTCGGCAAAAGTGGCAATTTGCGACGGAAAATGTAACCCTCGGAAAAGATTCAAGAATTTCTGACGGCAAAAAAAAATCGTCGGAAAAAGGCACAAATTTGCGACGGCTACGTGAAACCGTGTGAACATATTTCTAAAACTGATAGAGAATGATGGTAAGCTTTTTTAAAGAAAATTTAACAAATAATTTCTAATAAGAACCAAATTTAATTTATTTTGAAAGTCTAGGACTAAATTTGAACATTTTAAAGTTCAATGGCCAAAATGAGATAAATTTAAAAGTTCGGAGACCTAAATGTAACAAATTTTAAAATTTAGGGACTAAAATTAAAATTTTGAAAGTCTAAAAATCAAAATGAAACTAAGCTCGATCAGAGTTTAAGAATCAAAATGATATATTAACTTTTATATATATACACACACAGATTGGTAGAATAAAATGTTTGTCATTTTGTTCTAGCTCTTTAAAACAAATTTTTAAGAGAAAAGTTATATTACAATTGTTATTATTTTTAAATCTAGAATTTAATTCATAATAATTTGAAAATGTTGAGTTTTTGTTCAAATCATTTAAAAAAAATTAAAATTAGTTTCTATGATTTAATAAAACCTAAAAATTGATCTATGTTCATAAACGATCACAATAAATGTCTATATAGACAAACATCCATAAATGTTATAATTGTTTTTTAATAAGTTATTTAATTTGTTCCATCACTATTGACACATAAAATAACTCAAGCATATTTAAAATGGGCAACAATTACGATTGAAACAATTAATTTTTTTTTAGATTTTATTGAATAATGTGGATAAATTTTAATTCTTAAAATTATAAAGATTAAATTCTAACATTCTTCGAGTATGAGATCTATAACTAACCAACAAAAACTCCCATTTTATTTCAAATATATATGTGTGTGTGTATGAAATAGTCATTGGATACATACACATACGTAAAATGGGAGTTTAATTTTGAAATCCTTATACACTCAAACCATGTTTGCCAACTACATTATTTTAGTTCTTGTTCCTAAAGGATGGAGCGATGGTAAAAAAATTAAATTTTGAAGGCGTGATCTCTTCAAGAGTCTTGAATTGAGATCTACCAGTAATATTAATTTGTAAACACATCTTGCAGTGCTTAACCTTGAGAAGGGTGCGTTTACCTAATTAAAAAAAAAAAAAAATTCTAGTTATTTCAATTATTTTTAGGACAAATTAAGAAAAGAGAAAAGAACAAATTGGAGTTAAAATATGTTTTCACCTCATAATTCTTTGAGAAAGAAGAGATTACAAAATCAAGCTCAAAATATGTTTGTCCCAATAGTACGAAATAATTTTTATTTCCCGCCGTTTTTTTTTTCCAATATTTTCGGGTTTATTACTCATTTTTCCCTCATAGAGATTACCAATATTACCCCTCTAACAATTAATCAAGAGAGAGATATGCTATAGTATTATTTTTTTTGTTTAATTTTATTAGGATCTTGGTCAAGATGATGTGTGTGCATATTATGTGTATAAATGCAGGTGATTTTTCATGGAATAAAAAAAAAATGTTACTTATGTTAAAATTAATTAATAAATAAATAAATAAATATAGCTAAACTAATTCAATCACATTGAAAAATATTTGTAATTTATTTAAGATCAATCCAAAAATACAATCTAAGTATGAAACTGATAAACTTTAATTCAGTTGAAATTGTCCTATGACGAAGTTGGTTGATGACTTGAGTTCTGAGGATATCCTCCCCTTTCATGGTTGAAATTGATAAACTTCAATAAAATTAAATATTTCATATTTTACTATAAAAAAAAATTGATTTGGTAAAAATATCATTTTGGTCCGATTTTGAATTTTGTTCTCTAAACTATTAAAAGACCAATTTTAGTCGATAGACTAATTTTAAAGTTGTTTCATTTTGGTTCTAGACTTTCAAAAAATTCAATTTTAGTCCTCTAACTTTCAATTTTGTTTCATTTTAATTCTTTAAATTTTATAAAAAGTTTAAAATTGTTCAATAGATGAATTTGAAGTTAATACTTTTTTTGAAATTTGTTCTGCAATGTTTATAACTTTTATATAAATAAACAGAATATGTGAATATATTTCTAAAACTTACCGAGAAAGATGATACTTTTAAATAAAAATTAACATAAAAAATAATAATAGTAAGACCAAATTTAATTCATTTTAAAAGTTTTAGACCAAAATGAGACAATTGAAAAAGTTTAGGAATCAAAATTTGACAAAAATTGTACTAAAACGGAACAAACTTCAAAGTTCATGATTAAAATTAAACTTTTGAAAATATAGAAACCAAAACCGTATAATAATCATAGTAATATACTTCTTTAACTCATTTACAATCATTCTATTTACATAAATTTTTTATATAAATAATTTATTTTAAGAGTGATCAATGTGTAGAGAGAATCTTATAACCTATATATATATATATATATATATATATATATTTATTTATTTATTTATTTATATTTATTTATTTAAAAATGCTTTTGTGTATTTTTTTTTTTTTAATTTGTTCTAATTAGGGTATATTTTCTTTCATTCAGTATTTGAAATATATGTTTTTTAGTTACATTCAGGTAAAGTAATGCCTGAATACATAATTAATCTGAACGGAACTGTATCACACAAACAAAAGCCCTTGCATTTATTTCAACAGTTACGTTTCAAAGCTATTGCCCACCTCTCTCTCTCTCTCTCTCTCTCTCTCTCTCATCATTCAAAATAATAATAAAAATTAATATTATTTTTTTTCCCTTCTCACAACTTTTGAAAAAAAAAAAAAAAAAAAATTCAAAAAAGAGAAATTTTGTAAAGTTCTTTTAAGTCAAAGATGAAAAGAAACGTAAAGCTCATTGCTAGTAACACACTAGCTACCTAGTTTCATTTTTCAATCACATACACAAAGACTTCTCATTTTTTTCCGACTGCAAATTCGAGAACGAAAACATTTAAGGAGTGTTTGGATGAATAATAGCCTCCGAATGAATGATTATTTTTAGTTGTTTGGATGAAATCATTTACATTCAACTTCATAGAAACTCGAAACAACCGCCTCTTACGGAACAAACATGTCGCATTGAAAATAAAGTGATGACCCGAATTCTCCAAACCAACGAGAGTAATAGTTCAATGACATTTATTAATATTCATAAACCGGAACCCTCAATCAAAAAATGCTCACCAGAACTGGGAAATTTGTAGAAAGAGACGATTACACAACTGTAAACCAGCCAATTTCATAACAAGAGCATATTATGGTGAAATACATTCATAACTAAACTGTCAACCACAATGTAGAAAAGAGAGATTTTTTTTTTTTTTTTTTTTTTTATTAAACTACTTCGTCAAGTTCATATATATATATATACACATATATATATATTACATGTGTTAAAAGAACAATTACGATGCCAACGAAAATAGCAGCTCAGCGACATTAGTGTTGAATTCACGACGAACGGATTGAAAAGAACCTGCAAGTTTATGAGATGAAAAATCTGAATAATTAGGAAAATGAAAAAAAAAAAAAAAAGAAGAAATGGGGTTTTGTAAGTAAGCAGATATATTCAAGAAATAAAGAAGAAAACAAAGAAATTAATGAATGAAAAAAAATAATAATAACAAAGCAAACCCTTTGTTATGTATGTATGTTGAGAAATGGAAGATGAAGATTAGGTTTAAGTGAAGTTTTGGTTGAGGGGAATGAAGCCTGGTCCGAAGCCTATCAGTTTTTTTTTTTTTTTTTTTTTTAAATTAAAAAAACATCTTTGTTTTTGAAAAGCCTCGAGCCAGCCAACATTCCCCACAACCCCAACTTCTCTCTCTACAAACCCTTTCTCTCTCTCTCTAGAGTGTCCTACCGAAGAATGGCACTAACCTCAGTCCCTTACCCTTAATTTATAGGGTCTCATTTTTTTACCCTAGAGAGAAAAACATACAAGTTTCCTTAGTATTATATTGTTATTGTTTTTATTATGTTGTACAGTGACGACTGAGTCACAGTTGCAGTATTGATGCTTTTTACATTCCGATGTAAAGATAGAATTTAACTTGTGTAATATATATATATATATATATATATATATATATATATATCTCACTTTTTCTTAACCCCAAAATAATATCAAATAAAGACTAAAATTTTAAAATTATTTTTTTTAACTCATTATTTGTAATATTCGTGATATATACCGATGTCGTTGAGCTAACTAAATTATTTTGATAGGCTACAAAAACCATAAATAGTTTGCAAGATAAAATTGAAAAAAAAAAAAATAAGTGTATATGTGTTTGGTATTATGGTAAGTGACTTTCTAGAAAGGATGAATTATTATGATAGAAATTAATTATAATAACTTCCATTTGTAATTATAATAAAGGTTACGTTAATATGTTTTTTTTTAGAATAGATAATTTAATCTGAGATCGAAGAGAAGATATCTTTAGAACCCAAGCACACGATAACATGTCTTTAAGTTTCTAATTACTATAATTTTTCTTACTTCAAAATATATATACCAAATTATTTTAAATTTATTGAAAATAATCATTATTAATCATTCAGGAAAGAACCAATGTTCAAATCTTTCAAATTTTAAAGACCAGTTAAAATCTCAGGTTGGACTTTAGATTTTGAGTTTTTTTTTTTTTTTTGATAAATTGTATTAGATGAGCTATTTTTACAAAATAATTACGTATGTAAATTTTAAAGTATTTGCCTCGATAGTCAACAATAAATTTTAATATTATAATATAAGAAAAAGACAATATTCATTAATATAATTGACTATATTTTTTTTTTAGTGATCATATTTGTAATTATTTTCTAGATTTTATTAGTTTTGTAAGTTTTTTTTTTGTCATAGATTTTCGAAAGTCTAATAACTTTCATGTATGTTCTATTTTGGTCTCTTAACTTCTAAGTATGTATCGAGTTTGATCTATAAATTTTCAAACATCAATTTTAGTCTCTGAACTAAAAAAAAAATAATAATAATAATTATTGAATTTTTTTTTTCTTTTTTAAAAGAAAATTACTACCTTTCTCTTTAAGTTTTGAAAATATGTTTTTTTTTTAGTTGTACTAAAATTATCAATATTAATTTAATATATATTAACTTCAAATTCATCATATATATATATATCCATTTTGAACTTTTTTTAATGCCTATCCACTAAAATTGAATATATAATTAAAATTTCAAGGACAAAAAATGAAACAAACTTAAAAGTTTAAGGGTTAAAATTAAACTTTTGAAAGTCTATGGCATTTAAGGCTATGTTCGATAACCATTTGCTCTTTTAGTTTTTGAAATTTAAGTTTATATTTGTCTAAATTCTCTACGTATGTTTCATCTTTTCTTTAAAGTAAGTATATAAATCCTAACTAAATTCCATAAACTAAAACAAATATTTGGAAACTATTTTTTTATCTTTCAAAATTTTTGGTTTTGTTTTAAAAACACAAAACGTAGATATCAAAGTCATGAAAATTATGTGTTAGTAGTTATATGTTTATATTTCAAAAATCAAAAATCAAAAACAAAAAACAAAAAACAAAATGATTATCAAAAGAAAACAAAAAGTTTAAGAATCAAAATGAAACAAACTTGAAAGTTTACGGACTAAATTAGCTAGACTTTTGTAAGTCTATGAACTAAAATAAAACAAGTTAAATGTCTAGAGACTAAAATGATATTTTAACTTTAAATATTATTGTCAGAACACTCGTAAAATCTTCGAAATATATATAAATAAATAATTGGTTTTTTTTTTATGAAAAAGAAACAATATATTGATGGAAAAGGAATATCAAACATAAGATTACATGGAATTGTAGCTGAGGAGGCTATTCCAATTTCGAGCAATGAAAGAAGCCTCATAATTTTTAAAGGAAGGGAATTTTTTACGCCATAAAATCATTTTGGTTCTTCGACTTTGAAGCCTCATAATTGGTTAAAATATGATTTTGATCGTTATATATTGGTT
>JBBMEG010066786.1:0-13755 GCA_037832605.1 Cyclanthera cordifolia
ATCATAAAATTATTTTTAAGGAACTAAAAAGTTAGCAAACACTATTCACCTCCTCTAGTGTTGCCTTTCGATCCTACATTAACTGGAGAAAAAGGATAACTCGATTTCTTGGAGGGTTTCTCAATTTGAGAATAAAGTTAAAGTGAGAAGAGAATGAAGACCTCCAAAGGCCTTCTATTTATAATAGAGTAGATAATCTTTAAAATAGAAAAATATAATATCTTTGAATATCTAATATTAAAGAAATTGGAAAAAATCAAATATTTTTCCTCTTTATTTTTTAAACAAGTAATATGAAAATTTCTTCCATTGCCAAAGGGGTTGATGAAAATTTCACCCCTTTTTGGAAGGAAGGATTTTCCAATTTTACACATTGTTTTAATTAATTTATTTGATATTTATCCTAAAATTTCCAAAATAATAAAATATCCAATATATTATTGTATAAATAAATCCATACAATTAATATATCAAATATATTAATTCTCTACTTTAGTAATTATGCAATAATAATTAATTCAATTAATATGTCAAACATATTAATTTATATTCTCCGTTTAATAATTGTTCATTAACCATTATATCAATTATTATGTCCAACATATTAATATATAATTCTTAAACTTAATAATAATTATTAACCCAATATGTTCAACATATTTTCAATTGAGAACTCAATAAGTATCTCATGATTATTTAGAATAAATTTATCCAATAAATTAATTTTCGTCATTAATATTTATCTAATAAATATTAAATTAATATATTCAATATATTAATCAATTAATTCAGTTCACGAATTAAACTTAATACTTCTATTAATTGTGTCCCACATAATTAATCATTGAATTTGAATTGTTTAAATCATTTCTCTAATGAAACAGTGTACCAGCGATTATGAGCTAGCCCGAGGATTGACAGACTTATAGGTTGAAAGCTACAAAGACCTGAGATCTAATCCCTTCCCGTTAACATCAGGCTTATTCCACTAAGGCCTGTGGTGAACTCTTTCACGCTATTGGACAAGTTAGTGTCTAGAAATATAATCAGTCATCTGTGATACGATCTTTCACAAGTCTGTTTGTAATTTACAACTCGCTTAAATGCCTGTTTTATCTTTGTAATTACATCTTTCTACTTAAGCGCCACCGACTCCTCTAATGAATAAGGTGTTTCTAGTTCTACTATAAACGAATGTCCTCTCAAGCTAATGAGAGGTGTGATCCCTTTATGTTCAAGTCCCAGATTCAGTTCTTGAGGGAACAAATCTACTTCTTCCTAAATATTAGGGAATGCTTAATTTCGTTCTTGTGAGGTTGTGTTCCAAGCTACTCACTACGACAATCCCCAACGTGGAAGGCTTATTGACCTAATGTTGTTTGATTGGTCTCACCTATGCACATCAAAAAACCGTTCATAAAGCAGGAGTTTGCACCCACTCAGGATTAAGATCACATCGACATATGATCATCCTAAGCGAAGTAGTTGATACGAGTTTATAATAGAATTACTAGATCATTCATAAAACTTCTAGAACTGTCTAATTCAAAAACTCATTTTTGCATATGCACCCCTATTCACATGTCTCTACATGAACAACCACAATTAGGTCGTTTGCAACTTTTGTAAAACAAGTCGCACCAATAGTGTTACCAGGACATAGGCACCCTATCCTTAGTCCATATATTGTAGACGATGTATGTTATATACTTGGAACTAGATCCACTCGTATGTTCGACATACTTGTCCAAGTGTTCATCTAAATAACTAAGGGTATATTGACATTAATCCAATTAATGCGATAATATTGAATGACGTTTGAATATTAAATGTGTAATTTGTTGAAAATAATAACTTGTATTAATAACTGAATATAATATTAAATGTCTATCATTAAATGATTGTTCTTATATATATAAACTACTAGGCCTTTAGGCACAACCCCTAACAGTAAGGATATTGACTAATATCAAGGAGTGGTTAGCTAACCAATTCCGGATGAAAAGATTTGGGTGACGCTTCGTATGTTCATGGGATCTAGATTATAAGGGATTGGTGAAAGAGAATGCTACCCTTGTCTTAGGCATCGTATATTGTCAAGATATTGGTCAGATATACGATGAAAGATTCTAAAATGGCTCAATTACTTTTTAGAAATTGAATCTCATTGTCTAAGAAACAACAATTCTAAGACACCTCAAAATGTTGAGGAAATGAGACGGATAACCTACGCATCGACAGTTGAAAGCTTGATGTAAGTTATGTTATGTATAAGACCTGACATATGCCACACGGTAGGCATTGTCAGTAGATATCACTCAAATCCAGGATTGGATCACTGGACACCAGTTAAGAATATACTCAAGTGTCTTAGAAGAACAAAAAATTATATGGTTGTTTACGGTTCTAAGGATTTGATCTTTATTGGGTACATGAATTATGATTTTCAAATTGATAAGGACTCTATAAGATCCACATCAAGATAAGTGTTCACCCTCAACGACACTATTATAGTTTGAAAAAGCATCAAGCAGGGATGCATCACAGACTACATAATAGAAGTTGAGTATGTACTTGGGTGTGAAGCAGTAAAAGAGGTAGTATGGTTGAGAAACTTTCTAGCAGATTTGGATGTGGTTCCAGGAATGAATAAGCCAATCACTTTATACTGTGATAACAACGGGGCTGTGGCTGATTCCAAGGAACCTATAATCCATAAAAGAGGAAATATCACCTCAAAAGAGAGATAGAGCATATGGGCGAAGTAGTTGGCACCAAAATTGATATGACTG
Source organism: Cyclanthera cordifolia (assembly GCA_037832605.1). NCBI lineage: Eukaryota > Viridiplantae > Streptophyta > Magnoliopsida > Cucurbitales > Cucurbitaceae > Cyclanthera > Cyclanthera cordifolia. The sequence continues at coordinate 2,793 of JBBMEG010066786.1, forward strand.
ACAATGTTGCTGATCCTTTTATAAAGGCTCTCCCAGCTAAAGTGTTTGAGGGTCACCTAAGGAGTATGAGTCTACATGAGGCGTATTCTACAGTCTAGAGCAAGTGTGAGACTTGGTGTTTTGGATAAACATGTAATAGTCTTACTAGGATTTTAGTGCAAGTGGGAGATTGTTAGAGGTTTTTTGTATTTAAGAATGAGTATTTAATGTTAGACATTTAATGTTATTTCAAGTTAATAATAATAGTTATTATTTTACATAAATTTATGCATTAAGTATTCAAACGTATCAACTACTTCGTAAGGTTGATCACATGTCGATATGATCTTAATTCTGAGTGGGTTGCATACTCATACTTTATGAAAGCGTCATTTGATGTACATGTGTGAGACCGGTCATGCAACATGGGTCAATAAGCTTTCCACGTTGGGCATTTTCGTAGTGACTAGCAGGAATGCAACGTCATAAGATGAAATTCACGCATTTCCTAATATTTAGGAAGATGTAGAGTAGTTCCCTTAAGAACTAATTCTAGGACTTGAAAGAGTAGTCGCCTCTCATTGGCTCGAGAGGACACTAGTTTATAGTGTGACTATAAATAACTTGCTCACTAGAGGAATCAGTGACGCTTAAGAAAAAATATGTAATCACATGTGTAGAACTGATTTCTTGTCACAACTGTGAATTACGAACAAGCTCGTGAAGGACCATATCACAGATGACCGATTATATCTACCAGTCTCCAGGCTAGCTCATAAGTATTGGTACACTGTTTCATTAGAGAATGAATATGAGAAGTTCAAATTCATGGATTGATTAAGTGAGACGTAATTAATAGAAGTCTTAAGTTTAATAGTTAAAGTTAATTAATTAGTATATTGAATAAATTAATTTAATATTTATTGGATAAATATTAAAGAGAGAAAAAAAAAATCAATTTATTGGATAAATTAACCATAAATAATTATGAGATAATTATTGAGTGCTCAATAATAAATATGTTAAGACATATTGTGTCAATAATTATTTGATGATTATTATTAAGTTCGAGAATTATAATTTAATATGTTCGACGTATTAATTAGTGTAATAATTATTGGATAATTATTATTGAAAAATATTAATTAATATGTTGAATATATTAATTAAATTAATAATTATTGAAAAATTAGTAATGTAGAGAATTAATATATTGAATATTTTAATTAAAGAGTTTTATTATATTTTAATGAAAGAGTTTTATTTATTTAATAATATATTGAACATATTACAAATCAAATAAATATAACAATAAATGGGATGTTTTACAGTTTGTCGCTACGGAGCGCAGCTTGGAAGTTGATTTCAGTTTGGTGTGTGGCGTTTCTATTGTGGTTCTTGCCTATTTTAGTGGTTGGGTGTTGTGTTCCATGGTTGTTTGACCTTAGACAACTTTCAAGGACGAAAGTTTTTCTAACGGGGTAGTATTGTAAGAACCCAAGAACCCATTTTTGAAAACTGTGATCTCTTGAATGATTTCTTCGTCCTGGGTATGTTTTTAATGGTTGTATGTGCTAATTCTAACTCGTTTATTCTTTAGGACTATTTTTAAGTACCAATCTTCGTGTTTCGAGGGTTTTGGAGCTAAGAAGCTCATTTGAGAATTTCGGCCAAGTAAGGAACCATAACCCCTTCTCAGGGTCTATGGTGTAATAACATGTATACATGTTGATTGAGCTTGTTGTTATCTTGATGATTGTGGTGTTTCTATGATATCTATTACGTGAATATGATTTGAGTGTACTTGTATGTATTATGTTATTTTGAGTTACTGTTGATACTTCTTAGGCCATGAAGTTTTACAGTGAACTAGCCTAACATTGCTTTATGTATTGTGATATATATATATATATATTTTTTATATATATATATATATAAATATATAAATATATATATATATATGTGTGTGTGTGTATTGGGTCGGGATGTTCCAAAGAGATCTAGCCATATTGATTCATTGAGTTATAGATGTCCTAACGAGGACTAGTTATTTTAATGTTGCAAAGGGAACCCTAGTTTTTGAGATGTTCCAAAGGGAAAGATATTTCTTTGAGAGCCCGAGCTACGGTTAGGTCAGACGTGTCTTAGCTGTTAGACTCCGAAAGGGGATTTGTCAAGTGCCAGGCTAGGGGACAATATTCCTCATCACGGTAGTGTCAAGGATCGAGTGGCCACCCGGTTAGCCATACCTATCCAGAGTTCGCTTGACTTTTCCTAGGAGTCGTAAGTAGGAGTGAGGGTGTGGCGATATCCCACTGCGGAGAGTGGAGATACTACCTCTTTGCGTGAGTGCTCGAGGTCTGGCAGCAACCAGATTGCTTCAGCTCGCCAAGATGTTCTAACACTAGCATGGGTTACCAAGATTTCTAAGAGTCAAAGGACTTCGTGAAGACTATTTTTGGGATTTACTATTTAAGCTGATAGACTTCTCTTGTTTTGACATAGATTAGTTATTATTATTTTCTGGCTTGTATTGTATTATGTGATATGCTATTTTAACTTTCTACATGTTGAACCCCAAGTTAGGGCCCCTTACTGAGTTTCGCGAGTCATTATTTCCATTGTGGATTTCCTCCAGGTACTTGAACCAGGATATTGACCAGGCAACTGTTTGACTATGGGGGGCGTTGCACTAGAGTCTAGGAAAAGTCCTAGCATGATTTGAATTTCGCAATTTTTGGATAAATGAAATTTATTGCTTACTTAAATGATTTGGGATCCCACTAAAAAAAAAGCATTTAATGCGCGTTGGTTTATCTGTTAAATTGGTTTTGGTACTGATTTTCATGCATTTGGGGTTAAATAAGGTCTTATGTTTTATTCTTTGAAAACATGGGTCCTTACAGTTTGTATCAGAGCACAGAGTCAGCATTTACCAATTTTACCAACTCTTCTACCAGCAATTTACAAGGGAATTGCAGATATTTTATTGGATTAGTTTGATTTGAGGGGCTATTTGCAACCTAACTTTGGCTAAACCCCCCCTCCCCTCGATTTTTCTCCCTCTTCCAGCGACCCTCTCTTCTCTCCGTCTCTGCGTCCGTCGTCGCACCCGTCGCTCGTGATTGATGTCAGCTCCGACGCTCTCTCTCTCCACCGTCTCTATTCTCTCTCCCTCTCGGTTCTGTTCTTTCTCTCTCTAGCGATCTTCCTCGACAGCTTTGAAGTCGTGATTCTTTGGTGTGCGTGAGTTTGTGGAAGTGGTGAGTTCGGTTTAGGTGCTTTTAGCTGTGAAGCTCAAGAGTCTTAGAGGTAAGTTTCGTTCTCCTTCTCTTGAGCTTGGATTGAAGCTCAAGCGTACGTTGAAGTCGGTGGCATTCCCGTGCTTGTGATTTGGTTTTTGTCTTGCAAGGAAGGTGTTCGACAAAATGCTTGAGAGAGCTCGATGAATTATGTGTGGGCATCGAAGTGTCGGCCCGTTAGGTGTGATTGAAGGGTTGGTCGAGAGTGTGTGAAGGCTTTTTATGGAGTTTCTCGACTGGATTCAAGGCTTATAAGCTTCGGGTTAGCCTCTCGGCTAGTTTGTTCACGTTGTGTAAGCTATTGTTGGTACATTTTTTACCTTTTAAGTATGCGTTGGTGTTATTTGGGTTCTATTAGATGCTTACTTATTTTTTTGTTTAATTGTAAGTTTGGGGGTTTAGCTAGAACAATCATTGTGGCTCAAGCCTCGTGCTAGTCGGTTCTTTTGAACCTAGTGTAAGGGACCCTAACCAGGTGTTGTTTGCTTGTATTTACCTAGAAACATATGCTTGTTTGTAGTGCACATTCGTATGTGTTGCTTTATGATGCTTCATGTTATTCAAACTGTATGTTGCTCATGTTTGGCTGGTTAGATGCTTTTAGGGTTTCTTGTTGATTTATGTACATGTATAAAGGATGGTAGTTTTGATTCTTGATACTCGTATGCTGAATATGTTTTGGTATCTGATGTATATGCTATGTCTGGTTTCATACGTGTACTTGCAGGATATTAGGATATGATTATGTATTGGGTGTAGCATGTTATCGAGATGATCTTCTCTTAAGTACTGAGCCCTAGGCGAATAAGTAGGTAGATTTCTTATGATACATCTTTCTCCTGTTATGTACATGTGCAATAGATTATAGGGTCCTTGCATGCATTGTGTGTTGAAGTGAGCGTAGAGTCTCTTTCCTTGATAGTGTGAGCATGTCCGTCATACGACCTCGACATGTTTCTGCTCTGCCATAGGGTGGTTGTAGTAGACCATAGGGTCTGCTTCTACATGGCACGTTAGGGAACGATCCATCGGGGTGTCCAGACGCGACAACGTTATCTAACAGACAGAGGTAGTCAGATGTGAGTTATTGTGCTTGTGGAAGGATGGATTGCAACCATCATGAAAGCGACACGTGACCATCGGGTCTGACTATAGGGTCGTTTAGACGTGTTGGGTAGCCGACCGAGGTCGTGGTTCCCGTAGTCCTTTCTAGTACTTAGGAGCTTCTCGAGATGTAATTGGGTTTACATCTAACTATAGCATAGTTGCGAGCACCGTGTCACAGTCGCACTTTAGAGGCAGCGGAATGGTGACTGTGCGACACTTGCTCTAACCCGGTGAGCAAGTTAGTCGAACCAAAATGGCAGAGCGGGTGGCACAACAGGTGCAACCTCTATCACGGACGCCGTGAAAAGGTTTTCGAAAAAGGGAGAAAAAGTGTTTTAGAAATGCTTTTATCTTTGAAAGCTATATGACAAGATGCAATAAGAGATATATCAACTAGCTTGCATTAATCATATAATCACTTGGTAGGAAGGAAGCTTCAAGAAGTCATACCCCCCCGTAGTACATTTTGGGCCATAATTGATGTGACACACTTGCATATGAAATGGCAAGGAGTCAACACCTAGATAAAAATGAAGGAAACTATCCTAACATGCAATATTAACAAAATAGCATAAAGACATGATGAAAATGGATGTAGAGGTTCATGCGGCCATGTGCAACACGCTCTGGACAAGCAGGACCGTGACACAACGCAGCATGCACGTGTTGCAAACAATAAAGCAGAAGTGTGATCCTGGCTTTGGCTAGTGTATCAGCTAACGCTTGGACAGATACTTGCACCTACAGCTGGATGAGCTACTGGTTGGCTTAGTTAAGTGAGAGAACTTGATTGGTTCTTGTTTGCCTCACTCGGGCCGAAGATAACCCGGAAGACGCTCGGACGACTCTATAGCTTGTACCCACGTATCAAGGTGCTCCGCCTTACGCGACATGGTCGTGTAATGACTTTTTCGGGTCTTATGGCATTGCCTGGGGACCTAGTTGTCCTTATGGGTAGCATACCTGAGTGATCTTGGTTGCATATGGTGTGATAGGGGAATCGGTCATTGGACATAGATCCCTTATCGCGTGAGTTGGAGCTGGAACTTGCTAGGCAGTGAGCAGCCGAAATTGCCATGGCATAAGTGAGAGTCGCGCTAGTAGCTTGGATCGCTCACGGCTCGGCACCGTGCGTGGTATCTGACGTGTTTCGGATTGACCCTAGGATAGCCTGAGCGACTCTAGTGGATAGCCCTTGCATCTAGGCTCTCTGTTGTACCCTGAAGGGTCAGGTTATGACTTAGAAGTTTCACGACATCTGCTGGTGAGACTCCTCGAGTATTGCCACAAATTTTGGAACACGTGGCACAAACACCCGAGAGTTGGGATGTTTTTCCCGTTTGTTTGTGCATGTTATTCTTAGACTTTTGATTAATGCATGTCTTATTCTATATGTTGCGTGCACCCCGTGCGGGGTTTCTTAATGAGTTTTCCCAAACTCACCCCTTCGGTTTATGTTGGCTATGGATTCAAAATCATAGTTGTAGGTACGCACTAGGATGGATGATCGACAGCTGAGGATAGACCTAAAGGAGGACATGTTCATTGCATCTAGTTTTAATGGAGTTGTCTGTAGTCTTAATGCATCTCTGCTTGCACGAACTATTGTAATAACTTCGTTTTAAAATGTTTTAGTTAAGGAGCCGAGATCTCGGGATTTATATTTGTGTTTAAACTGTTGAATGCCTGGATAGCTTGAATGCTTTGATTTATGCTTGCAGGGTCGTTTTAAATGATTTGAAATATCTAGGTTCTGATTTACAGGTTTTGGAGATATGAGTTTATCATATTTTAGGGGGAAACTCTATCGAAATTTTCTTTAAATTTTCATGCATTAGTAACTTTCGTGCTATAGCCTAACGGTTATGGACCGGGTCGTTACATAAGCCTTTTGTGATTACTTGATGTAATATCCTGATCGTGATTGATGTTGACCAATAGTTGTTTATATGATGTTCTGAGCATGAGATCTATTTTTATAGATGCTAAAATGCTATTCCTGAGCATGAATTTTTGTTGAAAAATGTTGATGTGTTATACTGAACATGTCTGATATTGTTTGTTGAGTATTATTGTGATAACTTGTTAAAAATGACGTAGCAGTTCTGAGTTTCAAGAGTAATAACCTTGAAACTAACCCGGGATTTAGATACTTGGAGACAGACAAGAAGTTTTGCAAGCGAGACTAAATAGTTAGTTTATGAACTTTTTGGATTAGTGTCTAATGACATGTCATCCTTAAAGTGAGGAGTACTATTGGCATATCACACCTTAAGGTGGATGGTCAAGTAGTAGACTAGGTTGAGTAAGACTTCCCGACTAGTATGCCAGAAGGTTTGTGTACTAGGATCTCGATTGCGAGCTCTTAGACGCCAATGTATTGATTTGTATCTCTTTAATGTTGAGTTCGTGCTAGGTTGAGTTAGACTTGACCAGCTTAGCCTATTGCTTCTTTGTTTTGAGCTAGTGGTGCCTGAATGTCCTTAGAGTTGTAGGAACGAGTTGGTAGTTACCCTTGGAGGTTATGTTTACCTAAGGATCAGGGTAGTTGAAGCTATTGTTTGAGGGTTGTGGTTCTGAGATGAGTTCTTGAACTCGTGATGGCAACATGAGAAATTAAGTTAGCCTTGTTGTTGCTTTTTGCTATTACTGAAAAGAAAGTTTGTGTTTGAGTTTCTTGACCTTTTAAGCTTGTAGCTTGCGGACCGAGTTGTCCTAGCATGAGATGTTTCGATTGTGCTCTCCTTATGAGAAAAGAAAGAGCTTATGGTAGCTGTTTGCATTAATTAAAATGAAGAGTTAAATCATGGTTATAGTAAGTCACTTACTAGAGTTCGAGTTTGAGTTTAGAGACTTAGTGGTTGTTATTGCTTTTAAGATGAATTGGTGGAGCATTGGAACCCTTTGGTGGTTTATGTTTCTAGACGTGTCCTTTGATCAACATGGTATGTTACCAAGATTTTGAAAGTTAGTTTTGCTCAGTAGAGGTTTGGTTACCACTTGGCAAGTTATTAGTTTTGTTAACTTTGTGGATGCTATGAGAGTGGTTGTGGGTTGACCATACATGTTGGATAAGTTGCTGCAGGGTAGTGTTGTCTATTCTTTAAGAGTTAAAAAAATAGTTTGAGCTGTTGAAGTACGTTATTCTCGATGAATTGGCTAGTAAGCCTAAGATTGTTAGTCTAAGCAGTTGATTGGTTCTTGTAAGTTGATGGTTCTAAAAGTTGATTTTCTAAGAGCTGGTTTGTTTGTCACTCATGTTGATTATGATTAATAGTGTAACATCCGTGAGATGTTTCCCTAGATTGAAAGTCGAGCCTGTTTCCAAGGTAAGCCTTGAAGTTTCTTGTTGAGAAGGAAGGTTTAAGAAGTTGAAGTTTACACTGTTGTAAGTACCTGACTAGTTAAAGAAGGCCTTAAACCCAGATTGTTAAGTTTGAAGTTCATTTAGCCTGTTGCAAGGAGCAGTAGAGAGGCTTGGTTGTTACAGATTGGTTATCTAAAGAAAAAAAAAAGAGATCAACCTGTTGCTTGGTTAATCAATGTTGGTGCAAAGTTCAATGTGGTGCTTCCAACTTTGTAATTAAGAGTTCTGGTAGTTGTGCCTTAAGAGGTACTCAGAGTTCTTGGTATTTTGAGATTGGTTCATAGATCCGTTGTTGGTAGCAACTGTTTAAAATTTGGTTATTTTTTATGTACCGTGAAATGGTTTCTTCTAGTTATATATTTAGAGGGGTAATAGTTTCGACCAGTTGAGGTTTGCTTTAGAAAGTTCTAGCCGAGCAGTAGGAGTTTTCCCACCTGTTGTACACCCGACCCGAGTTTGTGGTGTTTGTTGAGAGGCCGAATGGCCAGTGCGAGTGTGTGGCGAGTGATTGTGAGGCATGAGTTGTCAAATGGTTTTTCGTAGTGTTTAAGAGAGAGAAGTCTCCTTAGGTGCTATCATGAGAGGTTAGAGTGAACAATGTTGGTAAGAGCTCGTTTTTTTGAGATGTAGTTGAAAATTTGAGGTTTAGGGTTGGATTCCCATAAGATACTTCAAGTCGATCTCTTGAGTTGTGGTTGGACACAATTGTTGTCTTTGAAGGACAAGTTGTGTTTTTCCGCAGGTCGTTTTTTGTTGCTGCATCAGCGGAAATCATGCAAGTGACGTTTCCTTGTGCCAATGGTTTGAGCAAAATTTTAGAGTTGCTTGTCATTTTTTTAGGAGTGATATTTGTTGCTTTGGTTACTGAGACAAGAGAGTTTGTGCTCAGGTAAGAAAAAAAAACGTTGTTCAGCTTGGTGATAGCTTGTTGGTAGGGTCAAGTGGGACCCTAAGTAATTGTCATTTTTTTTATTGTTAGATGGATGGAAATTTCATTGCAGTTTCGTTGTTTTGGATTTTGTTGTTTTGAGTTATTGTTGATATTTCTTAGGCCGTGATGTTTCACAGTGAACTAGCCTAACATTGCTTTATGTATTGTGATATATATGTGTGTTTGTTGGGTCGGGATGTTCCAAGGAGATCTAGCCATATTGATTCATTGAGTTATATATGTTCCAAAGAGGACCATATATTTTGATATTCCAAAGGGAACACGAGTTTTTGAGATTTTTCAAAGGGGACGATATTTCTTTGAGAGCCCGAGCTACTGTTAGGTCAGACGTGTCTTAGTTGTTAGACTCGAATATGGGATTTGTCTAGTGTCGCACGAGGGGACGATATTCCTCATCGAGGTAGTGTCAGGGACGGGTGGCCACCCGGTTAATTAGTTATACTTATCCAGAAGTCGCTTGACTTTTCCCAGGAGCCGTGTTTATGAGTGAGGGTGTGGGTGCTATCCCACTGCGAAGCGTGCGTATACTACCTCTTCGCGCGAGTGCTCGAGGTCTGGTAGCAACCAGATTGCTTTAGCTTGTCGAGATGCTCTCACACTAGCATGAGTTACCAAGATTTCTTAGAGTCAAAGGACTTCGTGAAGAGTATTTTTGGGATTTACAGTTTAAGCTGATAGACTTCTCTTGTTTTGACATAGACTACTTATTATTGTTTTCTGGCTTACATTGTATTATGTGATATGCTATTTTAACTGTATACATGTTGAACCCCGAGTTGGGGCCCCTTACTGAGTTTCGCGACTCATCCTTTCCATTGTGGATTTCTTCTAGGTACTTTGACCAAGATGTTGACCAGGCTGCTGTTTGACTATGGGGGGCGTTGCACTAGAGTCTAGGAAAAGTCCTAGCATGTTTTGAATTCCCCAATTTTTGGATAAATAAAATTTATTGCTTACTTAAATGATTTGGGATCCCACTAAAAATAGTTTTCATTTAATGCACGTTGGTTTATCCGTTAAAATGGTTTTGTTACTGATTTTCATGCATTTGGAGTTAAGTAAGGTCTTAGGTTTTATTATGTGAAAACCTGAGTCCTTACGGAATATATTTAATATTATGATTTTGACCAAAAAATATTTTTGGAAAATATTTTATTTTTAAAAACCCAGTATTTTTGGAAAATATAAAAGTATTAATCCTCCACCGCCTTCTCCCCTTCTTCAAAATGTAGGAATTCCATCTGCTTTCGGTTTCTTAGTACCGTTGGAATACAATTAGTGAAAAATGGTTCTTTGAACTGCTGCCAAGTTACTAGTGCATCATCCCCCCTCACCGACTTCTTAGCGGAGCGCCACTATAAAAGTGCTCGCTCTATCAACATAAAGGTACCCCGCTGCACTTTATACTCCTTGGGGCAATCTAAATAGAGGAACACCCGCTCTATCGCCTCTAACCATGACTCAGCTATTGAGGAATCTTCCTCTCTTCCATTAAAAAAAGGTGGCTTGAACTTGTGAAAATCCTGCAGATACTTGGTTCCCTCTGTCATATAACTCTTGTCTGTAGCCCCTTGAGCCAACTGGTCTGCGTATCTCGAGCCTAGTAAGTTTTACAAGTCTTCCATCTTCATTGTTATCAGAGTTGGACTGGTTAGGTGTTGTTCGTTCAAGGATTGTTGTTTTCGCTGCTACCGTTTCCTCGAGATTGTTCGTAGTTGAGTAGTGGTTAGAGATTAGTTCAGTTATGCGATGTGACTCAAGGATCAAAGCGGTTAGTGTCGTGGTGTTATGTGACATGTTGGAAGTGTATTTTTTTAACCTTATAAGGGAAATTGCTTGAAAGAGTTTTGATTCTCGAAGGGCTTGGATCCTTTAGGATATGGTGCCATGGTTTTGCTCTCGTGCTTGTAGAATCTTGTGTTGGGTTTTACAGTTTGTCGCTAGCGAGCGCACTTTGGATGCTTAGAAGTTGATTTCAGTATGGTGTGTGGCGTTTCTATCTAGGTTCTTGCCTATTTTAGTGGTTGGGTGTTGTGTTCCGTGGTTGTTTGACCTTAGACAACTTTCAAGGACGAAAGTTTTTCTAACGGGGTAGTATTGTAAGAACTCGAGAACCCTGTTGACTGAGAAATTTCGGTCAATCATAAATTGCCACATCAGTATCTCAAATTTAATGACCAAATTAAATTAACTTTTGAGGCAATATTTCTCAAAATTAAATTGGATCAAAAGTTTGTTTTATTTTGAAATTGGGTC
>JBBMEG010066847.1:0-13746 GCA_037832605.1 Cyclanthera cordifolia
TAGTATAGGTGAACGAGTCATCATCAATAATATTAGGCAATGTTTCAATGACCTCGTACCTACAAACTTTGTCCGTATCAACTTCATCATAAACATGATCTTCAACCGTTCTTTGTGAAGGTATCAAAATCACCGATCGAGGAGGATCAAGTGGATCTTTTATATAGAAGACTTGCTACGTTTTAGTGGCTAAAATGAAAGAGTCAAATTTATGTCCAATGCGATAAATGTCAAGAGTCGTAAATCCAACATCGTCTACGTTAATTCCATATTTATTTTCCACCAAATCACATTTGAATAAAACGAATATAAAATTATGATAATCAAGCTACCAAATTTTTTGAAGTCCTTCATAAAATGTTATTTCTGACATAAGGGGATTTTTGTCCTTCGAACTAGAAACTTGCAAAGTTTGTGCCGTTATTATAACTCTACTATTCCGCACATATCTAAGATCATATCATTTTTCTGTATGATATTGAATATCATTGACCATATAACTATTATAAGTGGTCACTTTTGAACCATGTCCATGTGATACCCAGCTCAACGTAGATGATATAGAATTGTTCCGAACCCGGAAAGTGAGCCCAACATGATCACGCAACCAAGTACTAAATTTTCGATTATGTTCATCTTGAAGCCATTTTTTTAGACCTACTAGGATTCAATATAGTTAACCTCAACATGTGTTGATCTAGAAATGGAAGCACAACATCTAAGTTATGTAGTACATACAAATTAGCTTAATTAGTCATATCCTTAGTTGATTTTAGCATCCTCTTACACTCACACGGTAGGAAAACTATTAAGCATCAATAACTCTTGATTTTAGACGAATCTGTGGAAAGTACACATGTTACCTACCACACGCTCAAGACATAAATGCTCCCACTCTAGCTATAAGCCATCTAGTCTCACACTATAGCCATGCTACCCACATCATGGCAAGAGCTAATCAAGCATCGTTCTTGCTTACTTTGGGCAAGTGTACAAGGCCTCCGCCTACCGAATTTTCTCATTAATCTCAACGGACCCCTCGTAATGCATAAATAGCAAGACTATAATCCCCTTAACCCATGATGACAAGACATTGCACTTTTCAAAGCTTTGAGAAACGTTTTACATCTGATTTGAGATAAAGTCTATAGAATCTATAATGTGCAATCATACCAACTATAACATCACAAATAATCTAGGTAACATAAAATAAATTGTAACTAAAACATAAAAACCAGAGAACCTACGTCGTGATCTTGGTTTAGCTACCATAACGCAAAGACAACTAGTTATAACGAAGTCTCGTCACCAAAACCCTATACAAACTAGTCAGAGTAAACAATATCGTCAAAGTGAGCATATTCAAACAAAGTAAGTAGCTTTTATGTGCGGTAACTACCATTCATCAGCGGTAGCTATATGGTCACACTAGTAAGTTCTACATATCGATCATCCATTTCCATTGTACTCAAAAATTCACGAATGTTAACCACTTACAACACACTACCTTATCTGTCATGCACATTTATACTCCACTCCAGATACAATTATTTACTCACTAAGCATCCTACCTAGAGCTTGTAACATCGTTGCACATAAATACATTACTCATGCCTAATTGATAACTAGATAGCATCAAAACGTTCGACTAGAAGGGGTTATCCCACTTACTACACATAACTCTAAGGAATTCTACCAAAAACCCTTATCACTTAGGGTAAACTGGTATAACACTACTCATACTTGGTCACTCTCTCAACTCTGATTATCACTCTACATTCATGGTTCCAAGAACCTGTATACCAAGATGGACTAACTCATGGATGCACATCTCTTATCTACTTGTACGATGAATTTTACAGTGGCTGACCTACTAGTCACACTAGCATATTTTCAAGCTGTTCAACAACCAATTTAAACCTCGAGAATCAAGTTCGACTCCCTACTCTTCCAACTACCATTGAAGAATAAGAAGCTTACATAGGACATAACTACTCTAGAGTCGTATACCCTAACCCCATTAAGTACAAACCCTTAATACCAACCATTCACCTACTCAAACAACTTATCACACTTTATCTTTAACAATACATATCTCATATTTGTAAACATTCATGCCTTGACTGATAATATACTATTGAAATATGTTTTAACTTACACTTAGAATAATCTTGTATCGCTCAGGTGCGATTTAATATGTTGAACATACAAGTCGACTATATGGTTAAACGAGTAAGAACAACTAACAACAAGCCTCACACCCTAAAATGAGTGAAATTGCATTAGTAACTCACCCCCACACTCTCAAATAAATGAAAAACTCTTAGCAATTTACCCTACACTCTCAAATGAATGAGACTTCATTAACAACTCACTTCACAGTCTTAAACAAGTGAAACAACCTTAATAATTTATCCTAAAAGTGCTTCCTTGTCTTTATATATGGCGCCCAAAAAATAAGAAACTTACCAAAATACTCTTTTGCATAAAATGACCATTTTACCCTTAGTTTATAAATAACAAATTTACCCATCTATGGATAAGGCTTTTTTATGTCCTCAAATGTTAAAATTGAATTAAAAACTTACCCAATGACCCTAGAGAATTAAAAAAACTATCATGTACAGGTGAAGTTTGAAAAATAAGGGTTGTTACAATATTCCTTATTAGAAAACTTTTACCCTTGAAAGTTACCTAAGGTTTAAACAACTCTACATAATAGAAACATACGTCATCCTCACAATTGAAAGTAGCCTTGGAAATGTGTGAATCCTTCAAAGGACATTAACCAAACTGATCTCTTAGTTCCTCATACTTTTCTCATCTCACAAAAAAATATGAACAAGTTTCTCCTCATATCTAAAATCATCATTCGAGTGTAACGACTCATAATCAATAACGTGTGTTAACTGTGTTAAGGGTTATTTTATTAAGGCCAATTAGTAGACAAGCATTTAATGTTATATTTCAGTTATTAATAAATGTTATTATTTTCATTAATTGCACATTTAATATTTAAACATCATTTAGCTTTATCACATCAATTAGGTTAATAGTCATATGCTCATGTTTATTTAGATGTACAATTGGACAAGCATGAGTAACATATAAGTGGATTTAGTTCTAAGTTAATAACTTGAAACATCTACAAAATATGGACTAAAGTTTGACGCATAAGCCTTGGTGACATAGTTGGTACAACCAGCTTTGCAAAGATTGTAGACAACATGATTCTTGTTGTTCACGTGGAGACATATGAGTAGGGGTACCTATGCAAAAATGCGTTTTTCGCATAAGACGCTACCAGAAGTTCTACGATCAATCAAGTAATTTCTTTACAGATTTATATCAATTACTTCCACAAGAATGATCGTGTGTCAATGTGATGTTAATCTTGAGTGAGTTCTGAAATCCTTCTTTATGAAGCGTTCTCTAATGTGCATGGGTCAGACCAGACAAATTGTTATGGGATCAACATTTATTAGATAAATATCAATTGAAAGTAAATTCATTAATAATATATGAGATATATTTGAAAAATCCTCGTTTTATTTATGGAAGGTAATTTTGTCCCTATAGGGAGGGGATGAAATTTTTGAATAAGGTATTTAAATAGGAAGGGAATCAATGTTTTTTAAGACTTTTCATAATATGTTTTTATATTGCATATGGAAAGATATTGTATTTTACCTATTTAAATCATCCATCCACTACTATAAATATCAAATTTGGGAGATCGTCATTCTCATCCTACTTAGTTTCAAAATAACTCATCTTAAATAGAGAAACTCTTCTAAAGTTGAGATCTCGTTTTCTTCTCCAATGTCAGATCTCTAACAAGGTCAGAGTTAGAATAACTAGTCACATGAAGGTAATTTGATTTTCTGTTTGTAAGCATATAATTTCTTGTTTCTTTTAGGTATCTCAGCATTTTCTTTGCAGCTTTGCAATGAGCAATTCCTTGGTTACTTTGAAATCTACGTAACATACCAACTGCAAGACTTATACCAGGCCTTGTACATATCTGTGAATACATCAAACTCCCTATAATAGCCGCATAAGGATATTTGGCCATTTTGTCTCATTCCATATGAGTCTTTGTTCACTGCTCAAGAAGAAAATTGGTCTCCTTTATTTAGTGGGACAGAACTAGAGGAACAATTCATCGTGCCAAATCTTTCAAGAACTTTATCAATATATACTTTTTGAGACAATTGTATGAGTCCTTGTGATCTATCAAGAAATACTTCTATTCCTATCACATTGGAAGCCACACCCTTATCTTTCATTTCAAAGTTTGTTAAGAGATAATCCTTAGTTTCCCGTACTATACCAAGGTCACTACTAGTTAATAATATGTCATCAAAATCAAAATTATGAACTTGCTCCCACTGAACTCGAGGTATATGCAAGGGTTAATAAGTTTTTCTATGAAATCGAAAGTAGTAATGATTTCATGAAACTTAAGATACCATTGTCTAGAAGCTTGTTTTAGTCTATAGATTGATTTCTTAAGTTTGAGACATGGTCTTCCCATTTAGTGGAATTAACATTATTCAGCCGACTACTTTTTGACCTGGAGGCAATTAAACCACTTTCTATACATTATTCCTTGCTTGGGAATAAGAAATCGGGTCATTAGTCCCTTCACATTCTATTAAGTAAAGCAAATAATCATCAGGAATAACAGATTTTTTATATCTCTGAGATCTCCTTGAGGTAGATTTCTGTGGTGCTTCAGTGTCATTCTGATTAGTATTGATCTGATGATGGACTTGTTGATCATTTATTGTTTGTTCCTCATTATCAACAGGTTCAACAATGAAATTCTTTTTACAATATCTTTCGTAATTCAGGCTAAAAGGATACGTACCCTTATTTCATGAACGACCACATCTTGTTGTTTTGTACTCCCACTGGTCCAACCATTCTAATAGAATTATTTGGGATTACCAGTTTCAACAATCCTCGTACTATGGTTAGGACACTAAAACCTATAGCCTTTGGATCTGTCTAGGTAACCAATAAAGTAACCACTAACTATTTTGAAATCTAATTTCTTTTCAGTTTGATTATAAAGTCTAACTTCAGCTCGACAACCCCAAGTTTAAAGATGTCTTAAACTTGGTTTCCATCCTTTCCAAAGTTCAAAACGAGTCTTTGGAATAGCGTTACTTGGAACCCTATATTTAAAATGTAAACAAATGTTTGTAATACATCCATCCATCAGAATATAGGTAAATTCACATGACTCATCATGGAACTAACTATTTCCATTTATGTACGATTTCACCTTTACGCTACACCATTTGTCATTTAGATCTAGACGTTGTGTATTGGGCAACAATTCCAATTTTTTTAAGAAGTCTAGCAAAAGGCAACAATTCCAAATTTTTTCATCATGCCTTCCATAGCACTCACCACCTCTATCTGACCAAATAATTTTCACTTTTCTCTCTAGTTTCCTTTCGAATTCAGTAATGAATACTTTAACACCATTCATAGAGAGTGATTTTTTATGCAATCAATAAAGATAGCAATAACGTGAATAATCATCTATAAAAGTGATGGAGTAATTATCTCCTCCAAAAGTTGGAACATCAAAAGATCAACAAATGTTTGTATGTATTATCTCAAGAAATTTGGTACTTCTTATAGCTATCTTATTTTTTTGTTTTGTCATTTTTCCTTTAATATAATCGACACAAGTTGTAGTATTTTGGTCACGGTTATGAAAAAGAAGAAGTAAAGAAATGGAGGTTTTTAGGGAAGAAATGACGATTTTGGGGGAAGAAATGGAGTTTTTGGGAGAAAAAAGGGAGAAAAAATGGAGGATTATCGGAGAAAACGGAAAGAAATGAGGGAAAAAAAAGAAAATTTGGTGTCGATCCAACTTTTGGTGTCGGTCCGACCGACACCAAAGGGTTATTTGGATCGGTTTTTGAAGTGGGGTTTTTGGTGTCGGTTTTTTGACTTTTGGTGTCGGTCTAACCGACACCAAAAGTCACTTTGACCGATTTTTAAAGTGAGTTTTTTGATTATTAGTGTCGGTCACCTTTATTTATGTTTTTTTAAAACATTTTTGTTTGACCGACACATTTTCTCTTATTAGTACTAGTGAACTCAAGTACCCCAAAAAAAAACTCAATTTGCTCTTTCCATTTTGAGTAATTTGTTACATTGAGTTTTATAATAGACGTAGCCATTGAATTAATAGTTGATGATATGTTAATTAATAATAGAGATTCAAGAATTAATACTAAAAAATTACAATATTTTGGTATATAAACATGATAACTATAGGCTCTCATGTGGGTAGTTGCCTAAAATTATATACATAATACCATTTTTGGATTGTTATATCTTAATAAACTCATCCATTGAACAATATGTATTGTTTAAAAATACGAATTTATTCGTCTGTGGACGAAGATTAATTCATACACTTAAACAATATATATATTGTTCACATAAGATTTATGTTTATTATAAAATAATAATAATAATAATATTCTTTAAATAATAGTAATAATAATGTTTAGATTTAAGAAATACATAATATTATAATAATAAGAACAATACTAACTAAAATATCTTAATGATAAAATTAGCATGATCAAAATAATATATGATCAAACTATAATAATAATAATGTTCTTTAGCCCTTTGGATCATCTGTCTTCGTAAGACTTCATGATTTCTTTGAGTTTTCATAATATTACATCATTTTTTTAAATTTCATAATCATGACAAAAAAGTCGTGGCAATTTTTTTTCATGACATAATCACGATCAAACAGTTGTGCTTTTATTTCCGAAATTAATATAAACATACATTTAGGCCATAATAGTTAGATACTTATTTTATGCAAACTAATTTAGTAATTGATCTATATGTATTGATTTGATTCTTTTTATATAAATCACATTAATGAATAATCATGAATTCTAAACATGGCTTTGATACCACATGTTAGATAATTTTATACATAACATGAACCTAAGATCATGTATAACACGATTATCACTAGTTGTATTTGAATTTTAATGAGATTGAAAAATACCTCCTGACATCGTGATGTAAGACTCTTTCAAATTCAAAAAATAACTGTTGTTGTTTTAAACTTTTTATCAATTGCTTCATCGGAAGATATTGATATTAGCCCATTTTTTGCCTATAAGCTTGAAAAACAAGTTTGAATGTGTTCTTCAAGCTTCTTTATTCTTCTTTCTCTTTCACGTTGACACACTTGTTGTGAACAAATGTGTTCATATTCATTGGTAGAGTGAGGACTAATATTGAACTTCCACTGACGTAAGTTTTAACTTCTCATCAAAATTAACTTAAGAAATCATAAATTTCAGTGAAGTGAAACTCACTTCTAAGTGAAACTCATACATCTTATAAAAAAAGAGAAGTAAAACTCATACATCTTATAACTTAAAGAAAAGTTTGAATCCATTTAGAGAAGTGAAACTCATATCTCTTAAAATTAAGAGAAGTTAGAACTCATATAGAGAAGTGAAACTCACATCTCATAAACATGTCAATAGGAGAACATATTTTTCTAAGACCATATTAATGAAGATAAGATGCTTAATTCTTATTTCCAACAATAAAAACATAATAATGTAGGGCTACATATAACCAAAATTGTCAATTTTAAATGATAGGCAACAAACTCATCATTAATAGTCGATAGTGTCAATACAGAAAAACTGTCATCAAATATGAATAACGTCAGTGTGCGGCGATGGTCGTCATTGATGATCTAAGGTGACGGTTATCTAATACCAATGCGAAAGATGAATGATAAGATGCATTGGACGACATCTTAAGTGGCCCGTCATCAATTGTTTTAATATATCACTAGGATATATGTCAGTCAATTGCTTGACATTGTTTTTCTATAATGTCGGTCATCACTCGACATCTGTTCTTCGGCTTGTTATGGTTCTAGAAACTCACATTAGTTTCTTGAAATTTCAAACAACAAATAAGAATTTACATACGTAGAATAGAAACATAACTTCTTATCTTCAAGTCGAGAAACATGAACTTGAAAATGATCCTCTACTAAATAGTGGCACCATTGACATGCATAGAAATAAAAGAAAAGCGAGCCAATCCGTTTAAAAATGAAAACTATAAAACTTAAGCTGGCGTCAGAAATCATGTTTCATAGCTGAAAGGTCAAGCAAATTGTTTTGTTCCATGCAAAAATATCGTCGCTCATACGACCTCTCTTCCTATCTTTATGATCTTAAGCACACAAATCACATGTCTCATGTCACGTCAATAATTTTGAAGTTTCTTTACTTCGAAACATTCGTTCAAATCGTTGAATAAGAGAAAAATACCACATGACTTTGAATGGAATATTTTTACGCCCTACTTTCACATTCATCATAACTTTCCATCTTGATGTTCCACATATAGGACACAATTCGGCATTAGCCAGTTCTTTTTTGATACAAACAACAGTCATTGATGCAGGCATGAATATTTTCATAATTCATTCCTAATGTACTTCAAATCTTTTTGGCATAATAGGTAGATATCATAATATCATTAGGACAAGGCAGTAGTATGCTCAATAATTCTAACAACTTTGTGAATCTCTTATCGCTCCATCCAATATGTGCTTTCAAATTATAAAGCTTAATCAATGCAGATATCTTAGTAACATTATTACAATTTGGGTATAATGGTTTCTTGGCATCCTCAATGATTGCTCAAATATTAGCGATTTGTCGTTAAAATAATAGTGCAGCCTCAAACATACGTATTTAAAGGGATGCATAATGTAGGTTAGAACCCAAGATATATATATATATATATATATATATATATATATATATAGAATCACTGCAAGAAATGAACCTTTCCGCGACAGAGCATTCTGTCGCCGAAGGGCTACTTTTCCGTGCCTTTTCCTTTGCCGAAGGAGGCAAAGGCGATGTATATGGTCTCCATCGCATTTGGTTGGCAATAGCGAAAATGTATTCTTCTGTCGCTGTTGATTGTAAATATGACGGATAAAGTCTTCGTCGCATTTGGTAAGAAACGGCGACAGAGTAATGCTCTGTTGCCTTTACTGTCCTTTTTTCTCTAATATTTTTATTTGGTTTTTATTGCTAAATAAATATTGTTTCATTAGAATTGTTTGAATCATGTAAACATTATGAAAACAAATTCTAAAACTAAATAAGAAAATTTCTTACAATCTTAATAGAACGTTAATAACATAAAGGAAAATAAATAACTAACGACCCTAACAGACTAATGTCCTTCCTCGTGCTGATCTAACAAACTTATCGTATGTCTGCAATAGAAAAGAATTGGATTTAGAGTTTGAAAAAACTTAAGGAATTCAATTGTAAACAAAAGGAATTTTATTGTAAAGCAAAACGGGCAGCATAACAGCGTATTTTCATGTTACTGAAAATAAAACATGTCAAAAGGAATTAGATTCATTTCAAGTTGTGCCTATATTTGCTGCAGGATAGCCATCATTTTTAAGACTTATATGAAAACAAAATTAAGAGCAGTGGCGTATTTTTGTGTACCTTTCACTGAGATGGTCCGACACTACCGCCCTTCCTTAGCAACCCATTTCTTCAAGTTTTCACCCTTTGACGGGCTTCGAAATCGGGTAGTACTACTTGTACTGCTACCTACATCTAAAAAATGAAACGTAAGATTGGAATTTTTTAACGTTATATATAAAACTTTATAACAATTCAATCTTTACCTCCAGCCTGAGTACCAGCTTGCGTAGCAGCTGTCGGAGGTACGCAATCAATGTCTCTACTACCGTCGGTCTCGTCGAAAATCGAGTCACTAAGATGTCTCGATGTGTTAGGCATATTGATAACCTGCAATTTCATAAGTTCTAATTTCATAAGTCTAATTAAAATAATGTATAAAGAATGAAATAAACTATTAAACTAACATTTAATCTTCATCATTTCTATCAACATCATCATATTGGTCTTCGTCATTAATGAATCTATTTTCATCTTCTTCATCATCATTCACAGATTGCTCCATTATTGTTTGCTCAACATCGAATCGACATATCAAACTTTCTTCTAAATACTCGTCCACTCTATTTCTTCCTTCCTATACTTTGCATTTCGGTTGATCAACTAGTCCTTCTCCAACTTCATTATTTTCCATCTCAGGGACATCCCACAAACTTTTATTGGAAACTAATTGCACAACTTTCCAATCTTTTCCATTTTTCGGATCGTCTATATAGAAAATTTGTTTGGCTTCGTTAGCTAGGATGAATGGCTCATTTTTAAACCAGTATTGTGATGTATTTATCCTTCTTATCCCAAAATAAAAGGCGACAAAAGTTGCCGGTCTGTCCTTATTGTTGGAAGCTAAGGCGACAGAGACGTCTTCTGTCGTCATTGACTCTATCAAAGGTGAAGAGCTTTTTGTCCTTCGTCGTTGCTTGTCAACGCGACGGATTTTCCCTCCGTCATCGTTGCGCTCGTCGCGTTTTAGCGAATTTCTTGTAGTGAATGTGGTATGGGAGCATATAAGTATTTAAAGTAGAAAGTAGATTTGAAAGACAACGAGATTGTGACATAAAATAAAGCAAAATGAGTGAATTAGATGTTGAAAAGAAAATCACAAAATCAACACCAACACTTCATTTATTCCATAGCTTTCAAGGTATGGAATAAATAAACTATAGCAAACTAAAAATTGCAAAAATAGAAAAAACTAGCAAGAAATGTAATAGGTGGAAGAGAAGCTATAAGACTTAAAATGAAAAAGAAGAAGAAGAAAGCTTGAAAATTAGAGATTTTTCGCCGCAGGTAAAGGAAAAAATAATGCTAAAAAGAACAAGAAAAGTAGTGGAGTTTTTGGGAAGAACAAAAGAAAATGATTGAAAATGGAGTAGTCTTTCGATGAAAATTAGGGAGAAATAAGGTAGAAATGAAGAAGAAAGTAGAAAAATTTGAGGGAGAGGATCGAAACAAACTGAAGTTTTAAAAATATAACCGAAGCTTTTTGGTGTTGGTCAGATCGACACCAAAAGTAATTTAGACTGGTTTTTAATAGTCTTTTTTTGTGTTGGTTCTTTTGGTATCAATCCGACCGACACTAAAAATAGATTTGGTGTCGGTTATATTTCGTGTCGGTTTAACCGAAACCAATTGTTCTAACCGACACCAAATGTCTGACACCAAATATCTGTGTTTTAAAATAATTATGAATTGACCATTACATATTCCCTCTTTTGTAGTAGTGACTATAAGATAGAGATCTACAGACATGGAGTGTTCAGATCAAGGATTGATGGAGTAGGTCATGGAGACAATACTCCTATAATTCTTCAAGTTGTTGCCAACTACCATCAAGATAAAGAAAATGTCACAGTCAACTATAAGAGAGAGATCTACAGACATGCATTCATCTGTGAAGCACATTACTTACAACATAACAATATTTCATGATTATTTTTTTTTAAGTTGTTCAAGAGACAAAAAACTAGATAATGGTTCACCGTGAATGTCCAAAATATTTATTTTTTTATTAATATCTGTACAATGAATTTAAAATTAAACTTATAATAAATTTCTAGTTTGCACTTAATAAGTTATAATTTTTTAATCGTGAGTTAAATAAAATTGAAGAGCCTTTTAATTTGTTGATTACATATGTAAACTTTGAAATATTTAATTTTATGTAGATAATATTCCTGACACCAACAACATGTGTTAAAATTTATCTTCAATCTTTGTATATTGATTTTCTAATGTTTTTTCGATAGAAATTTTAATATTTAATTTTTTTTAAACAAATAAAAAATCAATAATTACTTTGTACATGAGAAAAAAAAAATCTTTTACAATAGAGATTTTATTTTTTTTTAAATATTTTATCATTGTACCCTCTAAAAGTTTTGTAATATAATCACAATTTGTCGTTTTCTATACTAATATTATGAACATTAATCAACTAATTGTGATTAAACTATAAACTTAACTAAATGAAAGACTAAATTATCAAAAAATTATTACATTGATCAAAATGATATTATTTAACCTTGTTTATTTATCAAATTCACATTTTATTAGACAGGAAAAGTGGATGTTTGAAAGTCTATTGTTTAAAAATAATATAAAATATATAGTGAATAATATTTCTTTAAAGAGTTAAAATTTATTCTTTTAAAAATTAATATCTATTATGTTCTTATTAAAAATAATAATAAATATATTAAAATTATGATTATAATTAAAATAATTTCGATTGATGTTAACGCTAAACATTTTCAATAATTATTTCTAAGTATTGAAGGCACTAAAACAATATAAACTAAAAATGCATATAACCTTTAGCATTCGTGTTGATGACTTCTACATACATGGCATATGCGGACGTGGCTTCACATGCCAGTTTATTATGTTGTTGAGTGCTGAGACTTTTGTTGGGGTTGTAGCCTTGATTGGCCACGTCGATACATCTCATCATACAATTCGATAATTTAGACGACTTGTCAATAGGAATCGTGCCTATTACCAAATAGGTCAACACCAATCACAACACTAACGTCAATTTTGATAACTTTCAGTAGCTTTCCATTATGTTATTTTAGCAATGTCTTTCTTTTTTATTATCAATTCGTCTCAACATGTATCTCTAATTTTCCACTCTCTCTCATTTTCTCATTGAGCATGGTTTTATAACCACCGCTACATTCTTTAAGCATTCTATTTTTAGTTCTAACTTAGAAAAAAAAAACTAAATTATGACTCTTATGAACAGGTCGCATAAACCAAATCAAGTAAACTAATTAATTATTTTAAAGTCATATGTGTAATTAAAAAAAATTTAAAGGTGAAAAAATATTAGATTTAGGATGTGAATAGGTAAAAATAAGAAATTTAAAGGGTGGAGAGCATTTAAGAGTTTCCCCATGTATGTCAAGATAAGATATGATTTCATCTTTACATCAATTATTAATTAGCGGTGTAACCCGCAGTTATGTAACGTGAGATTTCTTCTAACTTAATGTGGATTTTTATTAATAGTCTCTATATACAGAATTAACATAAATTTTTTAGTAATCTTAATGTTATGACGTTATGCTGTCGAAATTTCAAGCAATTTAACTCGAGTTTGAAGTTATATTATGTTTTTAAAGATGAGTTTAGAGGTGAATTATTGTGGTTAGACATTTTCAACACATTTTTTCTTATTTGCCTTGAAATAGACAAATCATCACTTAGATTTTTTTTATACAAGTTTTTATACTTTTAATGTCAGTCACAAATGATGACCTATTATAATAAAGTTAAGTTTAAATGAAAATGTTATTTTTAATATCGGGCACATTTAGTGACAGACAGAAACCGTCACAGAAATTCTTTAGTGTCATGGAAGATGACCGACACTAAAAGCCTTTGGTGTTGATCATCTTGCGTGACACCAAAGACTTTTGGTGTCGGTTTTTGCCCGTCACTAAAGGTTCCAGCCACTAAATGTCTCTAATGACACCAGATATGAAAGATGTCGGCATATGACTGACACTAAAACTCCAGTTTCTACTAGTGAATTCACATATTGCATACAATTGTGAGGCAACTGCCACAAGGTTAATTAGTATTTACAACATGCTCTCTCAAGATAGTGTTGTATAAGTAATACCATCTTGAATTATATTTAAATTTGGATACTCAAATACATGTTTTTGCTTATTGTTGTGCTTATGTGTGTGTG
>JBBMEG010066858.1:0-13745 GCA_037832605.1 Cyclanthera cordifolia
GTTCAAATGTGGTTAATTCATGATTTTGTCTTAAGTTTGTTCGAAGTTCGTCCTACACACTTCTCCCAGACCCTACTCTGGCGAAATTTTATTTTTAAGTCTTTTACCATAGATTTATGCAAGTTTTTAAGGGTTTTTGTAAAAAATGGTTACTTTATGATTTGATCTTAAGTTCGTCCCATGTTTGGCCTACATATTCCTACAAAACCCTAGTTCGAAAAACTTTTAATTTTAATTCTCTTCCCCGAAGGTTTATGCGTATTTTTTAGGTTTTTGGTTCAAAAGTAGTTAGTTCATGATTCGTCTTAAGTTCGTTCGATGTTTGTCGTAAACACTTTTCCAAAAACCTAGTTCGACGAAATTATATTTTTAATTCTCTTACCCATAGATTTATGCATGTTTTTTAGGGTTTTTGTTCAAAAGTGGTTACTTTATGATTTAAAATTAAGTTCGTTTGATGTTTGTCTTACATATTCCTACAAAACCCTAGTTCGACGAACTTTTATTCTTAATTCTCTTCCCCATAGATTTTTACGAGTTTTCTAGGTTTTTGGTTCAAAACTGGATAAGTCTTGATTAGATATTAAGTTCGTTCGATGTTCATCCTACACAATCCTCCCAAACCCTAGTTCGACGAACTTTTATTTTTAATTCTCTTACCCATAGATTTATGCGACTTTTTAGGGTTTTTGTTGAAAATTGGTTAATTCATGATTTGAACTTAAGTTTGTCCGATGTTTGTCCTTCACACTCCTCCCAAACCCTAGTTTGACGAACTTTTATTTTTAATTCTCTTACCCATAGATTTATGCATGTTTTTTAGGGTTTTTGTTCAAAAGCGGTTACTTCATGATTTGAACTTAAGTTCGTTTGATGTTGTCTTACATATTTCTACAAAACCCTAGTTCGACGAACTTTTATTTTTAATTCTCTTTCACATAGATTTTTGCGAGTTTTTTAGGTTTTTGGTTAAAAACTAGATAAGTCTTGATTGGATATTAAGTTCGTTCGATGTTCGTCCTACACAATCCTCCCAAACCCTAGTTCGACGAACTTTTATTTTTAATTCTCTTACCCATAGATTTATGCGAGTTTTTTAGGGTTTTTGTTGAAAAGTGGTTAATTCATGATTTGAACTTAAGTTCGTCCGATGTTTGTCCTTCACACTCCTCCCAAACCCTAGTTCGACGAACTTTTATTTTTAATTCTCTTACCCATAAATTTATGCGAGTTTTTTTTGGTTTTTGTTCAAAAGTGGTTAATTCATGATTTGAACTTAAGTTTGTTTGATGTTTGTCCTACACAATCCTCCCAAACCCTAGTTCGACGAAATTTTTTTTTCAATTCTTTTACCCATAGATTTATGCGAGTTTTTTAGTTTTTTTGTTCAAAAGTGGTTAATTCATGATTTGGTCTTAGGTTCGTTCGAGGTTCGTCCTACACACTCCTCCCAAGCCCTAATTCGACGAAATTATATTTTTAATTCTCTTACCCATAGATTTATGTAAGTTTTTTAGGGTTTTTGTTTAAAAGTGGTTAATTCGTGATTTGAATTTAAGTTCGTCCGATGTTTGTTCTATATATTACTACAAAACCTTGTTCGACAAACTTTTGTTTTAAATTCTCTTACCCATAGATTTATGCGATTTTTTTAGGGGTTTGGTTCAAATGTGGTTAATTCATGATTTTGTCTTAAGTTTGTTCGAAGTTCGTCCTACACACTTCTCCCAGACCCTACTTCGACGAAATTTTATTTTTAATTCTTTTACCATAGATTTATGCAAGTTTTTAAGGGTTTTTGTAAAAAATGGTTACTTCATGAGTTGATCTTATGTTCGTCCCATGTTTGGCCTACATATTCCTACAAAACCCTAGTTCGACAAACTTTTATCTTTAATTCTCTTCCCCGATGATTTATGCGTATTTTTTATGTTTTTGGTTCAAAAGTAGTTAGTTCATGATTTCGTCTTAAGTTCGTTTGATGTTTGTTGTAAACACTTTTACAAAACTCTAGTTCGACGAAATATATATTTTTAATTCTCTTACCCATAGATTTTATGCATGTTTTTTAGGGTTTTTGTTCAAAAGTGGTTACTTTATGATTTAAAATTAAGTTGGTTTGATTTTTGTCTTACATATTCCTACAAAATCCTAGTTCCACGAACTTTTATTTTTAATTCTCTTCCCCATATATTTTTGCGAGTTTTCTAGGTTTTTGGTTCAAAACTGGATAAGTCTTGATTTGATATTAAGTTCATTCGATGTTCGTCCTACACAATCCTGCCAAACCCTAGTTCGACGAACTTTTATTTTTATTTCTCTTACCCATAGATTTATGCGAATTTTTAAGGTTTTTGTAGAAAAGTGGTTAATTCAGGATTTGAACTTAAGTTCATCCGATGTTTGTCCTTCACACTCCTCCTAAAACCAAGTTCAACGAACTTTTATTTTTAATTCTCTTACCCATCGATTTATGCGAGTTTTTTTTGGTTTTTGTTCATAAGTGGTTAAATCATGATTTGAACTTAAGTTTGTCTGATGTTTGTCCTACACACTCCTCCCAAACCCTAGTTCGACGAACTTTTATTTTTAATTCTCTTACCCATAGATTTATGCGAGTTTTTTAGGGTTTTTGTTTTAAAGTGGTTAATTCATGATTTGAACTTAAGTTCGTCCAATGTTGTCCTTCACACTCCTCCTAAACCCTAGTTCGACGAACTTTTATTTTTAATTGTCTTACCCATAGATTTATGCAAGTATTTTTGGGTTTTTGTTCAAAAGTGGTTACTTCATGATTTCAACTTAAGTTCGTCCGATGATTGTCCTACACACTCCTCCCAAACCCTAGTTCGACGAAATTATATTTTTAATTCTCTTACCCATAGATTAATGCAAGTTTTTTAGGGTTTTTGTTCAGAAGTGGTTAATTAATCATATGACCTTAAGTTCATGCGATGTTTGTCCTACATATTCCTACAAAACCCTAGTTCGACAAACTTTTATTTTAAATTCTCCTACCCATAGAGTTATGCAAGTTTTTTCGGTTTTTGGTTGAAAAGTGGTTAATTCATGATTTGAACTTAAGTTCGTCCGATGTTTGTCCTTCGCACTCCTCCCAAACCCTAGTTATACGAACTTTTGTTTTTAATTCTTTTACCCATAGATTTATGCGAGTTTTTTTCGGTTTTTGTTCCAGAGTGGTTAATTCATGATTTGAACTAAAGTTCGTCCGATGTTTGTCCTACACACTCCTACCAAACCCTAGTTCGACGAACTTTTATTTTTAATTCTCTTACCCATAGATTTATGCGAGTTTTTTAGGATTTTGGTTCAAATGTGGTTAATTCATGATTTTGTCTTAAGTTTGTTCGATGTTCGTCCTACACACTTGTCCTAAAGCCTACTTCGACGAAATTTTATTTTTAAGTCTCTTACCATAGATTTATGCAAGTTTTTAAGGGTTTTTGTTCAAAAGTGGTTACTTCATTATTTGACCTTAAGTTCGTCCGATGTTTGTCCTACATATTCCTACAAAACCCTAGTTCGACAAACTTTTATTTTTAATTCTCTTCCCCGAAGATTTATATGAATTTTTTAGGTTTTGGTTCAAAAGTGGTTAGTTCATGATTTGGTCTTAAATTCGTTCGATGTTTGTCGTAAACACTTTTCCAAGACCCTAGTTCGACGAAATTTTATTTTAAATTCTCTTACCCATAGATTTATGCAAGTTTTTTAGGGTTTTTGTTCAAAAGTGGTTAATTCATGATTTGAACTTATGTTCGTTCGATGTTTGTTCTATATATTCCTACAAAACCATAGTTCGACAAACTTTTATTTTAAATTCTATCCATATATTTATGCGAGTTTTTTCGGGTTTTGTTCAAAAGTGGTTAATTCAAGATTGGGTCTCAAGTTCGTTCCAAGTTTGTCCTACACACTTCTCTTAAACCCTAGTTAAACGAAATTTTATTTATAAGTCTCTTACCATAGATGCTTGCAAGTTTTTTACGGTTTTTGTTCAAAAGTGGTTTCTTCATGATTTGAACATAAGATCGTCTGATGTTTAATCCTACATATTCCTACAAAACCCTAGTTCGACAAACTTTTTTTTTAATTCTCTTCCCCATAGATTTATCAGAGTTTTTTAGGTGTTTGGTTCAAAAGTGGTTAGTTCATGATTTGGTCCTAAGTTCGTTCGAAGTTCGTCCTGCATACTTCTCCCAAATCCTAGTTCAACGAAATTTTATTTTTAAGTCTCTTATTATAGATGTATTTAGGGTTTTTGTGCAAAAGTGGTTGCTTCATGATTTGAACATATGTTCGTTCGATGTTTTTCCTACATATTGCTAGAAAACCCTAGTTCGGCGAACTTTTATTTTTAATTATCTTCCCCATAGATTTAAGCCAGTTTTTTAGGTTTTTGGTCCAAAAGTGGTTAGTTAATGATTTGGTCTTAAGTTCGTTCGATGTTTTTGTACACACTCCTCCAAAACCCTAGTTCGACGATCTTTTATTCTTAATTCTCTTACCCATAGAGTTATGCGAGTTTTTTAGGGTTCTGGTTCATAATTAGTTAGTTCATGATTTGGTCTTAAGTTCTTTCGAGGTTCATCCTACACAGTCCTCCCAAACCCTAGTTCGACGAAATTATATTTTTAATGCTCTTACCCATAGATTTATGCAAGTTTTTTACGGTTTTTGTTCAAAATTGGTTAATTCATGATTTGAACTTAAGTTCGTCTAATCTTTGTTCTATATATTCCTACAAAACCCTAGTTCGGCGAACTTTTATTTTAAACTCACTTACCAATAAAGTTTTGCGAGTTTTTTAGGGTTTTGGATCAAAAGTGGTTAATTCTTGATTTAAACTAAAGTTTGTCCGATATTTGTCCTACACACTCTTCCAAAACCCTAGTTCGACCAAATTTTATTTTTTTATTCTCTTACCTATAGATTTATGCGACTTTTTTTCGATTTTTTGTTCAAAAGTGGTTAATTCATGATTTGGTAAAAAGTTCGTTCGATGTTCGTTCTACACACTCCTCAATAACCCTAGTTCGCAGAACTTTTATATTAAATTCTCTTACCCATAGATTTATGCGGGTTTTGTTTCAAAAGTGGGTAATTCATGATTTGGTCTTAAATTCGTTCTAAGTTCATCCTAAACATTTCCCCCAAACCCTGGTTCAACAAAATTTTTAAGTCTCTTACCAAAGATTTATGCAAGTTTTTTAGGGTTTTTGTTCAAAAGTGTTCAATTCATGATTTGAACTTAAGTTCGTCCGATGTTTGTCCTACATATTCCTACATAACCCTAGTTCGACGAAGTTTTATTTTTAATTCTATTCCCCATAGATTTATGCGAAGTTTTTAGGTTTTTGGTTCAAAAGTGGTTAATTCATGATTTGAACTTAAGTTCGTCCGATGTTTGTCCTACATATTCCTACAAATCCGTAGTTCGATGAACTTTTATTTTAAACTCTCTTACAAATAGATTTTTGCAAGTTTTTTAGGGTTTTTATTTAAAAGTGGTTAATTCATGATTTGAACTAAAGTTCGTCCGATGTTTGTCCTACATATTCCTACAAAACCCTAGTTTGAGGAACATTTATTTTTAATTCTCTTCCCCATAGATTTATGCGAGCTTTTTTGGGTTTTTGGTTCAAAAGTGTTTATTCATGATTTGAACTTAAGTTCGTCCAATGTTTGTTCTACATATTCCTACAAAACCCTAGTTCGACGAACTTTTATTTCAAACTCACTTACCAATAGAGTTTTGCGAGTTTTTTAGGGTTTTGGATCAAAGGTGGTTAATTCATGATTTAAACTAAAGTTCGTCCGATATTAGTCCTAGATACTGTTCTAAAATCATAGTTCGGCCAACTTTTATTTTTTTTACTCTCTTACCTATAGATTTAAGCGACTTTTTTTCGATTTTTGGTTCAAAAGTGGTTAATTGATGATTTGGTATAAAGTTCGTTCGATGTTCGTTCTACACACTCCTCCAAAACCCTAGTTCGAAGAACTTTTATTTCAAATTTTCTTACCCATAGATTTATGCGGGGTTTTTCGAGCTTTGGTTCAAAAGTGGGTAATTCATGATTTGGTCTTAAGTTCGTTCGAATTTGGTCCTACACACTTCTCCCAAACCGTAGTTCAACGAAATATTACTTTAGTCGCTTACCATAGATTTATGCAAGTAGTTTAGGATTTTTGTTTAAAAATGGTTAATTCATAATTTGAACTTAAGTTCGTCCAATCATTTTTCTACATATTCCTACAAAACCCTAGTTCTACGAACATTTATATTTTTGTTCTCTTACCTGTAGATTTATGCGTGTTTTTTTGATTTTTGGTTCAAAAGTAATTAATTCATGATTTGGTCTTAAGTTTGTTCGAAGTTCGTCCTACAAACTTCTCCCAAACCCTAGTTCAACAAAATTTTATTTTTAAGTCTCTTACCAAGATTTATGCAAGTTTTTTAGGTTTTTTGTTCAAAAGTGGTTAATTCATTATTTGAACTTAAGTTCGTCCCATGTTTGTCCTACATATTCCTACAAAACCCTAGTTTGACGAACTTTTATTTTTAATTCTCTTCCCCATAGATTTATGCGATTTTTTAAAGTTTTTTGTTCAAAAGTTGTTAATTAATGATTTGAACTTAAGTTCGTCCGATGTTCGTACTACATATTCCTAAAAAATCGTAGTCCGATGTTCAAAAGATTTTTGCAAGTTTTTTAGGTTTTTTATTCAAAAGTGGTAAATTCATCATTTTCTTTTAAGTTTGTTTTATGTTCGTCCTACACACTCCTCCCAAATCCTAGTTCGACGAACATTTATTTTTAATTCTCTTACCCATAGATTTAGGCTAGTTTTTTAGGGTTTTTGTTCAAAACTGGTTAATTCATGATTTAAACTTAAGTTTGTTCGATGTTTGTCCTACACACTCTTCCAAAACAATAGTTCGACGAACTTTTATTTTTTTATTCTATTACCTATACATTTGTCCGAGTTTTTTCGATTTTTTGTTCAAACGTGGTTAATTCATGATTTAGTATTAAGTTCGTTTAATGTTCGTCCTACACACTCTTCCCAAACCCTAGTTCGACAAACTTTTATTTTTAATTCTGTTACTCATAGATTTATTCATGTTTTTTAGGTTTTTGGTTCAAAAGTGGTCAATTCATGATTTGAACTTAAATTCGACCGATGTTTGTCCTACATGTTCCTACAAAACCCTAGTTTGACGAACTCTTATTTTTAATTCTCTTCCCCATAGATTTATGCGATATTTTTAAGTTTTTGGTTCAAAGTTGGTTAATTAATTATTTGAACTTAAGTTCGTTCGATGTTTGTCCTACATATTCCTACAAAACCGTAGTTCGAGGAACTTTTATTTTAAACTCTCTTACTAATAGATATTTGCAAGTTTTTAAGGTTCTTGGTTCAAAAGTGGTTAATTCATGATTTGCTTTTAAGTTCGTTCGATGTTCGTCCTACACACTCCTCCCAAATCCTAGTTCGACGAACATTTATTTTTAATTCTCTTAATCATAAAGTTATACGAGTTTTTTAGGGTTTTGATTCAAAAGTGGTTAATCCATTATTTGGTCTTAAGTTCGTTTGAAGTTCGTCTTACACACTTCTCCTAAACCCTAGTGCAACGAAATTTTATTTTTCAATCTCTTGATTTATTCAAGGTTTTTAGGGTTTTTGTTTTAAAGTGTTTGATTCATGATTTGAACTTAAGTTCGTCCGATGTTTGTTCTACATATTCCTACAAAACCCTTGTTCGACGAACTTTTATTTTAAACTCTCTTACCAATAAACTTTTATTTTAAAATTTCTTACCCAAAGAGTTATGCGAGTTTTTTAGGGTTTTGCTTCAAAAGTGGTTAATTCATGATTTGGTCTTAAGTTCGTTCAAAGTTCGTCCTACACACTTCTCCCAAACCCTAGTTCAACAAAATTTTATTTTTAAGTCTCTTACCATAGATTTATGCAAGTTTTTTTATGGTTTTTGTTCAAATATGGTTACTTCATGATTTGAACTTAAGTTCTTCATGATTTGAACTTAAGTTCGTCCGATGTTTGTCCTACACACTCCTCCAAAACCCTAGTACGACGAACTTTTATTTTTTTAATCTCTTACCTATACATTTATGCGAGTTTTTTTGATTTTTGGTTCAAAAGTGGTCAATTCATGATTTAAACTTAACTTCGTCAGATGTTTGTCCTACATATTCCTACAAAACCCTTGTTCGACGAAATATTATTTTTAATTCTCTTCCCCATAGAATTATGCGAGTTTTTTAGGTTTTTGTTTCAAAAGTTGTTAATTCATGATTTGAACTTAACTTCCGTAGATGTATGTCCTACATATTCCTACAAAACCCTAGTTCAACGAACTTTTTTTTTAGTTCTCTTCCCCATAGATTTATGCGAGATTTTTAGGTTTTTGGTTAGTTCATGATTTGGTATTAAGTTCGTTCGATGTTCGTCCTACACACTCCTTCCAAACCCTAGTTCGACGAAGTTTTTTTTTAATTCTCTTACCCATAGATTTATGCGAGTTTTTTACGGTTTTTGTGCAAAAGTGGTTAATTCATGATTTGCACTTCAGTTCGTCCGATGTTTGTCCTACACACTCCTCCAAAACCCTACTTCGACCAACTTTTATTTTTTTATTCTCTTACCTATAGATTTATGCGAGTTTTTTTCGATTTTTGGTTCAAAAGTGGTTAATTCATGATTTGGTATAAAGTTCGTTCGATGTTTGTCCTACACACTCCTCCTAAACCCTAGTTCAAAGAACTTTTATTTTAAATTCTCTTACCCATAGATTTATGCGAGTTTTTTCGGGTTTTGGTTTAAAAGTGGGTAATTCATGATTTGGTCTTAAGTTCGTTCGAATTTCGTCCTACACACTTCTCCCAAACCCTAGTTCAACGAAATATTATTTTTAAGTTGCTTACCATAGATTTGAGCAAGTTTTTTAGGGTTTTTGTTCAAAAGTGATTAATTCATGATTTGAACTTAAGTTCCTCCGATCATTGTTCTACATATTCCTACAAAACCCTAGTTCGATGAACATTTATTTTTTTTATTCTCTTACCTGTATATTTATGCGTGTTTTTTCGATTTTTTGTTCAAAAGTAATTAATTCATGATTTGGGCTTAAGTTTGTTCGAAGTTCGTCTACACACTTCTCTTAAACCCTAGTTCAACGAAATTTTATTTTTAAGTCTCTTACCATAGATTTATGCTAATTTTTTAGGTTTTTTGTTCAAAAGTGGTTAATTCATGATTTGAACTTAAGGTCGTCCGATGTTTGTCCTACATATTCCTACAAAACCCTAGTTCGATGAACTTTTATTTTATACTCTCTTACCAATAGATTTTTGCGAGTGTTTTAGGGTTTTAGTTTAAAAGTGCTTAATTCATGATTTGATTTAAAGTTCGTCCGATGTTTGTCCTACACACTCCTCTAAAACACTAGTTCGACGAACTTTTATTTTTTTATTCTCTTACCAATAGATTTATGCGAGTTTGATTTTTAGTTCAAAATTGGTTAATTCATGATTTGGTATTAAGTTCGTTCGATGTTCGCCCTAGACACTCCTCCAAAACTCTAGTTCGACGAACTTTTATTTTTAATTCTCTTACCCACTGAGTTATGCGAGTTTTTTAGGGTTTTGGATCAAAAGTTGTTAATTAAATATTTGGTCTTAGGTTCGTTCGAACTTCATCCTACACACTTCTCCCAAACCCTAGTTCAACAAAATTTTATTTTTAAGTCCCTTACCATAGATTTATGCAAGTTTTTTTGGGTTTTTATTCAAAAGTGGTTAATTCATGATTTGAACTTAAGTTCGCCGAATGTTTGTCCTACATATTCCTACAAAACCCTAGTTTGACGAACTTTTATTTTTAATTCTCTTACCCATAGATTTATGCGAGTTTTTTAGGGTTTTGGTTCAGAAGTCGTTAATTTATTATTTGAACTTAAGTTCGTCCGACGTTTGTTCTACATATTCCTACAAAACCGTAGTTCGACTAACTTTTATTTTAAACTCTCTTACCAATAAATTTTTGGAGTTTTTTAGGTTTTTGGTTCAAAAGTGGTTAATAATGATTTGCTCTTAAGTTCGTTCGATGTTCGTCCTACACACTCGTCCAAAACACTAGTTCAACGAAATTTTACTTTTAAGTCTCTTACCATATATTTATGCATGTTTTTTAGGGTTTTTGTTCGAAAGTGGTTTATTCATAATTTGAACTTAAGTTCGCCCGATGTTTGTCTTACACACTCCTCCAAAACCCTAGCTTGACAAACTTTTATTTTCAATTCTCTTACCTATAGATTTATGCGAGTTTTTTAGGTTTTTATTTCAAAAGTGGTAAATTCATGTGTTGGTATTAAGTTCGTTCGATGTTCGTCTTACACATTCCTCCCAAACCCTAGTTCGACGAAGTTTTTTTTTAATTCTCTTACCCATAGAGTTTTTTAGGGTTTTTGTTCAAAAGTGTTTAATTCATGATTTTAACTTAAGATCGTCCGATATTTGTTCTATATATTCCTACAAATCCATAGTTCGACGAACTTTTATTTTAAACTCTCTTACCAATAGATTATTTCGAGTTTTTTAGGTTTTTGGTTCAAAGTGGTTAATTCATGATTTGGCCTTAAGTTCGTCCGATGTTTGTTCTATACATTCCTACAAAACCCTAATTCGGCAAACTTTTATTTTAAATTCTCTTACCCATAGAGTTAAGAGAGTTTTTTAGGGTTTTGGTTCAAAAGTGGTTAATTCATCATTTAGTCTTAAGTTGGTTCGAAGTTCATCCTACACATTTCTCTCAAACCCTAGTTCAACAAAAAAAAAAAAAAAAATTCCAATCGCTTACCATAGATTTATGCAAGTTTTTTAGAGTTTTTGTTCAAAAGTGGTTAATTCAGGATTTGAACTTGAGTTCGTCCCATGTTTGTCCTACATATTCCTAGAAAACCATAGTTCGACGAACTTTTTTTTTTAATTCTCTTCCCCCATAGATTTATGCGAGTTTTTTAGGTTTTTGTTTCAAAAGAGGTTAGTTCATGTTTTGGTCTTAAGTTCGTTCGATGTTCGTCCTACACACTCCTCCAAAACCCTAGCTCGACAGAATTTTATTTTTAATTCTCTTACCCATAGACTTATGCAAATTTTTCGGGGTTTTTGTTCAAAAGTGGTTCATTCATGATTTGAATTTAAGTTCATCCGATATTTGTCCTACACATTCCTACAAAACCCTAGTTTAATAACTTTTATTTTTCATTCTCTTTCCCATAGATTTATGTGAGTTTTTTTGGTTATTGGTTCAAAAGTGGTTAGTTCATGATTTGGTCTAAAGTTCGTTCGATGTTCATCCTACACACTCCTCCAAAACCCTAGTTCGACGAAATTATATTTTTAATTCTCTTACCCATAGATTTATGCAAATTTTTAGAGTTTTTGTTAAAAAGTGGTTAATTCATGATTTGAACATAAGTTGTCCCATGTTTGTTCTACATATTCCTACAAAACCCTAGTTCGACGAACATTTATTTTAAATTCTCTTACCGATAGATTAATGCGAGTTTTTTAGGTTTTTGGTTCAAAAGTTGTTAATTCATGATTTGAACTAAAGTTCGTAAGATTTTTGTCCTACACACTCTTCCAAAACCCTAGTTCAACCAACTTTTATTTTTTAATTCTCTTACCTATCGATTTATGCGAGTTTTTTCGATTTTTGGTTTAAAAGTGGTTAATTCATGATTTCGTATTAAGTTCATTAGATGTTAGTCGTACACACTCCTCCCAAACACTTGTTCAACGAAAATATATTTTCATTTCTCTTACCCATAGATTTTTTCAAGTTTGTTAGGGTTTTTGTTCAAAAGTGGTTAATTCATGATTTGTGCTTAAGTTCGTATGATGTTTGTTATATATATTCCTACAAAACCCTCGATCAACAACTTTTATTTTAAATTCTCTTCCCCATATATTAATGCGAGTTTTTTAGGTTTTTTGTTCAAAAGTGGTTAATTAATGCTTTGGTCTAATGTTCGTCCTACACACTTCTCCAAAACCCTAGTTCGACGAAATTATATTTTTAATTCTCTTACCCATAGATTTATGCAAGTTTTTTAGGGTTTTTGTTCAAAAGTGGTTAATTCATGATTTGAACTTAATTTTTGCCGATGTTTGTCCTACATGTTCCTACAAAACCCTAGTTCGACAAACTTTTATTTTAAACTCTCTAACCAATAGATTTTTGCATGTTTTTTAGGGTTTTTTTTCCAAAAGTGGTTAATTCATGATTTGAACTTAAGTTCGTCCGATGTTTGTCCTACATATTCCTACAAAACCCTAGTTCGACGAACTTTTATTTTAAACTCTCTTACGAATAGATTTTTGCGAATTTTTTAGTGTTTTTGTTCATAAGTGGTTCATTCATGATTTGAACTTAAGTTCGTCCGATGTTTCTCCTACACACTCCTCCAAAACCCTAGTTCGACGAACTTTTATTTTTTTTATTCGCTTACCTATTGATATATGCGAGTTTTTTAGGCTTTTTGTTTAAAGTGGTTAATTCATGATTTGAACTTAAGTTTGTCCGATGATTGTCCTACACACTCCTCTAATACCCTAGTTCGACGAACTTTTATTTTAAATTCTCTTCGCATAGATTTATGCGTGTTTTTTAGGTTTTTGGTTCAAAAGTGGTTAATTCATGATTTAGTTTTAAGTTCGTTTGATGTTCGTCATACACACACCTCCCAAAACCCAGTTCGACGAAATTATATTTCTAATTCTCTTACCCATAGATTTATGCAAGTTATTTAGGCTTTTTCTTCAAAAGTGTTTTATTCATGATTTGAACTTAAGTTCGTTTGATGTTTGTTCTATATATTCGTACAAAACACTAGTTTGACAAACTTTTATTTTAAATTCTCTTACCCATATATTTATGCGAGTTTTTTAGGGTCTGGGTTCAAAAGTGGTTAATTCATGATTTGGTCTAAAGTTCGTACGATCTTCATCCTACACACTCTTCCCAAACCCTAGTTCGCGGAACTTTTATTTTTAATTCTCTCACCCATAGATTTATGCGAGTTTTTTAGGGTTTTTGTTCATAATTGGTTAATTTATGATTTGAATTTAAGTTCGTCTGATGTTTGTCCTACACACTCCTCCAAAACTCTAGTTCGACGAACTTTTATTTTTAATTCTCTTACCCATAGATTTATGCGAGTTTTTTAAGGTTTTGGTTCAAAAATGGTTTGTTCATGATTGGGTCTTAAGTTCGTTCGATGTTCGTCCTACACACTCCTCCAAAACAATTGTTCAACAAAATTATATTTGAAATTCTCTTACCCATAGATTTATGCATGTTTTTAGGGTTTTTGTTCAAAAGTGGTTAATTCATGATTTGAACTTAATTTTGGTCGATGTTTGTCCTACATATTCCTACAAAACCCTAGTTCGACAAACTTTTATTTTAAACTCTCTTACCTATAGATATATGCGAGTTTTTTAGGGTTTTTGTTTCAAAAGTGGTTAATTCATGATTTAGTCTTAAGTTCATTCAATGTTCGTCCTACACCATCCTCCCAAACCTTAGTTTTATTTTTAATTCTCTCACCTGTAGATTTATGCTAGTTTTTTAGGGTTTTTGTTCAAAAGTGGTTAATTTATAAATTGGTCTGAAGTTCGTTCGATGTT
>JBBMEG010066879.1:0-13745 GCA_037832605.1 Cyclanthera cordifolia
TGCTTGGAGCGCACCACTTCTTGCTTCTTTCCGATGTGGGATAATTCGCTTCTAATATTTTGCCAAAAACCCAACATTATTCCACTAAAAGCTTGCGTTGAACTTTTCGCACTACATAACAAGTTACCTCCACAATAAAATCAGTTATCTGTCATGTCATCCTTCATGAGCTTATTCGTAATTCACAGTTAGGACAAGAAATTCATTCTACCCTTGTGATTATTCTTCTAATGAACAAGTTGTTTATGATCCAACCATAAACTAGTAGCCTTTCATGTCAATGAGAGGTAGGTACTATTTGTTCAAGACCAAAAATTTAGTTCTTCATAGATCAACTCTTCTACTTTCTCAATAATAGGGAAGCAGTAAATTTCTTCTTACGATGATGTTTTCCCAACCACTCATTACAGGAATCCTCATTGAAAGAGGCATATTGACCAAGTATTGTACGGCTAGTCTTACCCATGAACATCAAGGAACACTTTCACAAAGTAAGAGTTCATAACCAATCATGATTAAGACCCTATCGACATACGATTATCCTAGTGAAGTATATGATCAAGGACTATAATAGGATTACAAGACCAATTTCAATACTTTTGGTTCAACATTATGTAGTAATTCCTTTCTGCATACGCAACCTAACTAACATGTCTCCACATGAATAACCGGGAACATGTATGTACAACTATTGTAAAGGCGGTCATACCAAACAGTGTCACTAAGATTTAGGTGTCCTGCCTTAGTTCATATATTGTATACATTTTAGGTTATTAACTTTAAACTATACTACAATATGCCACATACTTGTCCAAGTGTTCATTCAAATAACCATAAGGATATTGCCATTAATCTAATTAATGCTATAAGATTGAATGACGTTTATAAATTAAGTGCGCAGTTGAAATTCACATCTTTATTTATTTTTGAAATAAAACATTAAATGTGATACATTAAATGTTTTCATTTAATCATAAACAACAGGCCCGTAAGGACAGTCCCTAACAAAATGATACTAACCTTAACCCAATTATTATAAATTGCCTGGTAAGTAGAAATACGTTTAAGCTATGCATTCAAGCGAACCCTATATGAGATGTTCTACCATTTAATCAATTGCTTGGTATGACTTCTTTAATGTTGAACCTTTCATTCAATTTTTCCAGTTAAATGATCACTACTTGAAATTTGTTCCATCATCATATGTAACCGCGTAAGATACCATCCTCTGATCGTTTCCAAATCTGAATGCAAATCGGATAAAAGCACAAGACAACTCAAGCCTCAATAAGCTTTGTCTTCTCTAGGTGAGTCCAGTTATGTGTAGGTTCTGTAGCCATTCTGTAAAGTAAACGTAATTTAACCAAATGATATTATAAATCCCAAAACATTCATCTTTATAAAAGTTTAACCAAATTAACATTTGTACTTAATAAAGTTACATATAATTAAGCATACAATACTAAAATAAATACAATTTGAACTTATTTTTCGTTGACCACCTAACTCTCACTCTCTAAATCCTAATCCATCTAAGTTTTCTTGAAACTCCATCCATTCATGTGCTCCATCCATTCATGTGATGTCTCAATATAATTTATATGATTGATATTTTGACATTCATTGCAAATAAGATTTTTCTACAATATTTCCCAACACGATTTAAGTATTCCAAGTCCTTCTAATGACATTTTGAGTAGATAAATGTTTCATATTCAAGAATTCTTGAGCTGTTATAAGAAGGTTCTCTCCTCGCCATTTCGATAAATAATATCATTCACTGTAATATGGGGCTAAAAATCCTTCGACACTAGGGTATTCAACATCAACCAAGTAATAATGTCCTAAATATTAACTAATAATAGCTAGCAACACAACATTTAACTAGATGTAAAGGCCCGACACTAATAAAGGTCTCATCTAGGCCTCTACACTAGATGCAAGAGTAAAATGATCTTTAAAACTAAGACAGATTGAATAAATGCTCCATTAAATAAATAATCAAAATAGTTCTTGAAATCAACAAAAATAGGGTACCCATTTCATAAAATGATTCAGTAAAACTCGTATTTCCAGAAATCCATAAATAGTGCAAAAATCCAACAATGTAGCCTAAACAAGGATCTAGACAAACCCATGGTCTTTACAGCTCCGGATCACCCATGTTGATAAAGCTCATGCGTACCTATGCATGCCCATAAAGAATATGGGTGAGTTATTAAGCTCAGTAAAGATCTCTAACTTGGGATCATTATTAACATGAACAAGATAAATGAGATGCAAATACATGAAATCAATGATGTATGTGGTGAATGGATACACCAGGGTAATCGAAGTAGGATAATGCTGACCTGGGCATTCAGCATATATTATTTGTAATGTCAGGGAAACAATTTTCAAGATGTGCCTTCTCGGGTCTTCAATAGATAGTAGTGAGAATTTCGGGGCAACCCTTTACGGGATCTGCCTTCCCGGGTCTTCCATGTTTACTTGTATGTGGCCTTTGTAAATGTATGCAATAACAAAAAGAATGGATGCAACGTACATTCAAAAAATAAACATGTGCAACATATAAAAACATGTTAGCCTAACATGAGTCTCTAGTACGATTCTTGAAGTATATCAATCAAGATAGGGCATGGCGTTTTAGTAAACAATGCCATTACAAATCAGGTTTAACAGTTATGAAACAACAAATAAAAGCACCCAAATTATTATAAACATGCTCCTAATTACCTGTAACAAGCCCGACTTTTCGCTCCTTGTTTTGCAAGGATAGTTTTGAAATTTTGGGCTAACTAGGAATCTCGAGAGTCATTTAAAAATTTAATTTTTGACTGAATGTATTTATTAAAGTTATATCTCGGAAGGTGTGAGATCGAAATTTGAAAACTAGGGGTAAAATAGTCAGTTTTAGTCCTAGGGGCATTTTCGTAATTTTTCGAGCTCTTTTGTCCTTATAAATATAGCCAAAATTGGCCTAATCATTTGGTTCATCATTTTCTCTCAAATTCAGCACCGCCGTCTCTTTTTCTGCAAAAACCGACAACCGCCCGACAAGCCCATCATTGGCCTCAGACAGCCGCCGACAGTTGTCACACAAGGCAATAATTGCCTATGGCAGCCACCGATAGCGTCGTTTTTAGTGCCGACAGCTAATCATTGGCATAGATTTGTGTGTCGTCGCCTGCGATAGCCACTCAGGTGCTGCCATGTGTCGTCGCCGACAGCAGCCGACAGCCTATGACCGCCAATCATTGGACGATCTCAACTTTCGATTGGCCAGCGCGTTCCCAAACCTGTAGCTCTGTCGGCTGCACCTTTTCCGAGAATCCGAGCCTGCAGCCTGTCCCCAACCTGCAGCGCCTTCACTCTCGCGCGTCAACTTCACGTGCTGGCGACAGTTCCCCCACACGCCGCCGTCAGCCGCCACCGTCCGGCCACGCGCCGCCGTCATCTCGCCGAAAAATTCTCGAGTAGGGTTTTTATAATATTTTTTACAATTTGAGTCTATTTTTTATGGTTTCAAGGCCAAATTCTCACTGTTTTACCCTATTTGATTAGTTAAGCTTGGAAAACTACCCGAAAACACGTAGTTCGAGAACTTTAAGGGATTTAGTGATTCTTCGGCCAAGGTAACGGGATTTTACCTGAACTTGTGTGTTTCATAATTCGTAAATGTATGCGTAGGATAACCTGGATTAAATTTTGAAATATGGAATGCCTTGCTTGTCAGATATTTCTATAATGTCGTTGCTTCTCTATACTTTTGGTAATTATATTTTTTTTAGGCTGTTATGCGTATTGTGTTAAATCTATGAGCAGGTGACTCAACTGAAGGTCCGGGAGTGGCATTCTCTAACAAGGTAGCCCCATAAGTGTATAAAAACATCGTGTGGGACTCGAGAGTGGCATGTTCCTTCGGAAGAGCCCCAGAGTCACCTTTCATTACCCTTGAATGTCGAAACTGTTTAAGTCCTTTGGGACTCTGATGTAGCATTTACTCGTTTATCTTTTGTTCCCAAGTTTATATAATATTTATTTTGATCGTATCAATCCCGGTTAGGGATCCTTACTGAGTTTTATCACTCACCACATTTATTTTCTGGGGTTCCACAGGTACGCATGGGCTCTACCAAGATGACTGATCGGAGGAGCTGGGTGGACCATGGACTCGTGTTGTGTGGTGTCGGGTTTATAGCATTTTCTTTCTTACTGCATATTTTGTTTCATGAACCTTTATACAAACTGGTTTCTGTTGCAAGATGATTTCATTAAGTTTTTTTATTTAAATTCTTCATTTGGGTACCCATTTTACTTGTTTTTGAACAATCTTTAATGTTATTAAACGAGGCATTTATTACTATGTTTACTGTTATTTAAGGGTTTAGGGTTATTGGGACTCCTAGATTTGGTTGGATCTTTACATTACCCACATGAATTCCAAGTTATGGATAATTTTCTCTTACCTTGATCGAATTCCACTAATAAATCACTAAGGTGCTCGATCCCGAGTCCTGGAAGTTTCCCCAAATTTAACTGGCCCAAATAGTGTCAAGAAGTCAAAATTGGAACGTAAGACTATCAAAATCGAACTCATTGCATTGCAAATACTAGGATAGAACTACCTTAAATATTTCCACGACCGGTAGCGGCGCATGAATCTCCCGCACATTGGACAAGTGGCTGCAAAAATTATCAAAATGCCCCATATGAGTAGTTTTAACCATTTTTCCTTAATTCCAACTTTACCCTTCTCAGATTTAAACACATTTAGGTCATTTTAAGCCAAAATTAAAATAAATTCCTAGGAGTCCCAATAAGTCAAAAAATTATTTTTTAAGCTAAAAAGTGAAATGTTCGACCTATACATGAATGCCACAAACAAAATTAGAGAATGGTGATCCCCCAAACTACACACCAATCTAACAAATTTCACCTAAACCCTTACAATCTTGAATAAATTGGTATAATACCACTCACACCTAGCCCACGCAAAGGTGTTAAACTCAGTCAGCAACTCACCATGCGCTCTAAAGTGAGTGAAACTCCGCTAACATCTCACCCAACAGTATTATAGGAGTGAAACTCTACTAACAAGTTATTCTGCCACTCTCAAATGAGTGAAACATGATTGCTAGCAACTAACCCTGCACTCTCAATGGAGTCAAACTCTTCAGTGCTTCATCTTATACTTACAAATGAGTGAAACTTTGCTAGCAACTCACCCTGCAAACTTAAAAAAGTGAAACATTGCTAGCCACGCACCTTACATTCACAAAAGAGCGAAAGAACGTTAGCAACTCACTATACACCCTTAAATGAGTGAAACATCTTTATTGACTCACCCTACACTC
Organism: Cyclanthera cordifolia; assembly: GCA_037832605.1. NCBI lineage: Eukaryota > Viridiplantae > Streptophyta > Magnoliopsida > Cucurbitales > Cucurbitaceae > Cyclanthera > Cyclanthera cordifolia. Next base: position 5,358 of record JBBMEG010066879.1, read on the forward strand.
TAAAAGAAGCGAAACATCTTAAGCATCTCACACTGTACTATGGAAAAAATGAGACACAACAAGCAATACATTTTACTCTTACAAGAGTAGAACAACTTTAACAACTACAATATCTCTCTAAGAGATGACAAAGCACCACTAACAATTAGAAAAAATAATGAATCACCACTAGCAACTCACACTAGTTTCCTAAACATTCATACAATAAATAAGAATGTTCCAAAAGTAGAAAAATAGCTATTTACCTTCACGTCAAGGTAGAAATGCATCACCCAACACTTCGAGCTTGGAGCTCTCAGCTTATGCAGATGATCCCACCCTTACAAATTATATCATCAACATGGATTGTAAAAAAAAAGAAGCTAGATGACTTGTTCTCTTTAAAAATGAAAACCACACTACTTCAGCATGAGTCAGTAACCTTATATCACACCCTAACAATGTCGCTTTATTTCGAACTAGAATGACTTTGCTTGAACGTGGTAAGTGCTAAACCTTAACCCTTCTTTTCTTTAACGTCTTACAACTCTACCTTTCTAAAATGAATTTTCATCGTCAAAAGTTTCCACGTCGAACTACAAATGTTACTAGTATACCTTGACATAAACATCTTTTACCTATACACGTTTGTATCACTCTAGCTTACATTCATCACTAAGAAGTAATTCATACTCATATATAGATAGACAAAGAGTACGAGTTGATCACACCATATACCACCCTTGCAATGACTACTCACCCCTATGAGGTCTTAGTTCATTTAAGCCTTAACTTCTTTCCTCAAAACATTTATAATATAACTAGAAGTCGTATACGTGCGTTGTGTCATAGTCATGCAATATGATCTGACGACCCACGTCCCAACAAGCCGTGATGTGACCGAGGAGGACGGTACATCACCCATCATACCAAGTAGAGTGTTGAACAGTGTCAGCTGGATGCATCAAAAAGTTAGCCACGATGGTGTCAAGGTGTCAGTGTCAAGGCTTAGTGGGTGCACGATGGAGCCGTAGGCCATCCCGACGATTTCAAGGTTCGAGATTGAGTTTTCACGAAAGGCTCTAGAGTTAAGTCCGTATGAAGCTAAGATGTAAGCTCGCTAAGTTTGATGTCAATCAGACATCGGACGGACGCTCCACACTGGCGTATGATTCCTCGCCAAAAAGACATGCTTTGGTGAAAGACTGAAAATGGTCTAGAATGTACTAAAAGAGGAGGCATGGTGTCAGCTCTCCACCACCCCTGGGCCATGTGGTCTAAGTGAGCTACCTTGTGGCACATGCGTGTATCATGGTGTGGACGAGCGCTTGTAAGACGAGTGTTTTGGGCGTCTTCTTTGGGAATGAAAATCCGGGGATAGTGTCGAACGGCAGGGGTGTGCCAACATTGCGCCCTTGCCTTCGGGATAAAGGCTTTTCATAATATTCGAGGGGCTACTCGCCATCTCATGTTGGGATCTCGTTGGCCGAATCGATGCGTGTGCGATTGAGCATAAACCAAGATATTTCCGCTGCGTCTTCGATGGAAGCTTAGTAGAGGCCTGGAGAACCTCGCTTAAAGACTCAACGTGTCACAAAGTATGGGCGATTCGAGTTTGGGGCTTGAGTTTCCCTCTAAGGCTGGCCATGACGAGTGTCTGATCATGGCACCGCACGAGTCGAAGAGTGCGACCGTGACACGTTGCACGTGTAATTTATTTTAACACCATCTAAATATATCATTATAATCTTAAGAAAATATGAATACTATTTAATGTTATTTTGAAAAAAAGTTTTTCTACTATATCAAACTTAAGATGATATATAATAATAGTTTATTGGTTTTAAATAAACTTAAATCTTCATGTCATATTTAATATAAATATGATTTAAGTTAAGATTATTCGTCAAACTTTAGTTTTCTTCGTACTTTTCATTATTTGTTCATTAATTTAGATTATATGAATTTGATTTAACTTTATTATTTTTATTCTTTTAAATATTATCTTATTTTAATATTAATCTTAAAATCTTAAAGTCTAGCTTAGTATAGAAATCGTTTTAGACAAATTTGTCCCTCTTCTTATTTTTTTAATAATTTCCCAAATATCATTTCTTTATATTTTCAACTAATGTTGTTGATGGCGAAAAATGGTCAACAGATATCCATAGTGAATTTGTTTAAACTGAGGACGAAAGGGCCTGCAAAAAAGCAAATTTAGGACTAACCGGTGTGGTGTGAGCCACAGGGCCTCCGATGCCTAAGTTAGAAACGGAATTAGGGAGAATAGTTTAAAGCACTAAGAATGGCTTAAGAGTACTTAGCTTAGGATCCGTTCCTTGGAAGGGAGAAATGACTTGACTTTTATAGCAGCCGGTCTTGTAACCACTGCAGCTCACTTATGGTGATATAATGGCCGGCTATTGGAAACGTCTGCCATTAAGCCGGATATGAATATCGGCGTAACTCTTGGCCGTTACATTTTGCAGGTGTAACGGTCTTGATTATGGACTCGGTCGACTCTTCGGAGAATCCTGACCTCCATGGTCGATCCAATGGGGTTGACCTACTCGTTGTAACGAGCGATGCCGCAGGGTGCAATACCTCCATACATTACTTAGACTCGGTCGACTCTTTGGAGAGTCCTAACCTCCACGACCCATCCACTCGGATGGACATGCTCGTTGTAACTGGCGACGCCACGGGGTGCAGCGTCTCCAAACGTTACTTGGACTCGGTCGACTCTTCGGAGAGTTCTGACCTCCACGGCCTGCCTTGATTGGTCCAAACGTTACTTGGAAGTCTTGTTAGGAAATCTATTCCTTTAACCTGTCTTGATTGGTCCAAAGATGTCTCCAACGATCTAAAAGAGAAGTTATGAGACTGTCTTGAGGTAAAATTTACTATATCAATCATAATATATATATATATATATATATATATATATAATATTAGTGTATTACTAATTTGACTTTTATTGTCTTCAGATATTGTTCGTGTTGAATCCTAAATCGAAACATAGGACTATGTTGTCGGGTGCAAAGAAATTCAGGACGTTCAAATACAATCTTACAAAATATATCAAAGAATTAAAAGGTAAGTCTGAACTTCTTGTATCTCTGTCTCGTTTATACAATTACATCCAACAAGATGAATTTGATACTTTTGTTAAAGAACGATTGTTTGATGACTTTAAGGTACTTATGGTTTTTATTTTTTATATTCATGAAAAATTTTAAAAAAAAACTTTAAATGTCCTCACCATATATGTCAAATAGAAAAAAAGTGAAATGGATCAAAGAGGCAATCCAATGTTAAATGTGTTCACCATATATCGCGGAAGGGATATGCTCATTTGGCTTTTGAGCTTGTAAGTAACAACTATTCTCGTATTATATGTTTCTTCATATAATTATTAGTAATCATTACATATATTTAATATGTGATTAAATTGTATAAGGTCTAAATGATAGTACTGATCCACCATATCGTTCAACTCTATGGAAAGAAGCTCGTAAAAATAAGAATAAAGAGATTTTAGACCATAAGCTATTAAAACAGTCAAACGAATTGTAAGTGTTTGTTCATTATGTTTTAACTTAAAAGTATTACACTTATACTATACAATTAATATAAAAAATTGGTTACAGGATGAACTTCATTAGTTGAGGAGGGGGGTGAAGATATTTTGACTGACACATTGGGCACGCCGGAACATCGAGGGCTTGTTAGGGGGAATGGGTGAATTTATTTCCCCATCACAATACTTCAAAAAATGACTGTCAAAAGTCTAATTTTGCCAACCAGCAAATAAAAGAAGAAATACTTGTTGGGAGCGCTCAACGGTTCAAAACTGCAAGTGTTTGCAGTTATATATCGATGATGTATTGACATGGTGTTTAAGAGGTGGGAGAAGTTGATTTAAGAGAGGGTGCAGAAGTTGATGTTAGAAAGGATGTTAGAGGGCCAGTGATCGAAGAGCCCATATATTATTTAGGAGAGGTAAGATTTTATATATTAACTAATAAGTGTACGTATCCATTAATATACAAGTAATTAATTTTTTTTTTTTTAGGGTACGACATGTCAACTTGCCCCTGAGTCCATAGAAAACTTTGTTGTCATTGGCATAATGTATGAATCAAGAGGCGCATCTAACAAAATACATGACATGCCTTTTAGGAAATACAACATGCGAGTGAAGATTGATTTAATTTTAATTCGCAATAAAAATCTAGAGTTACCCATACATTTGAACAAAAAATTACAGTTCCTTGAACAAACTATTAACACATTCGTTATATGGCCTCGTGCGTGTGTCATAAGCTCGAATGCCGCAAAAAAGTATGTGTATTTTCATAATGATATGGTTAACATATGACATAATTATACTAATAACTTATAATTTTTATCACAACCTTATAAGTCTAACCACAACTCGAAGGATCAGTCACAACCTTCTGTCTCACATAAACGCAAGAATATTTTATCAGAGTCCCAACGTCATTCACAATCTTACGACACAATGACCCTGCAATGTTGAAACACATGTATGGTTATGCTCTACGAAATATGGAACAAAAAGAAATCATACAAATTCCCACTTCAGCAAACTTGTTCGGGCATGAACATTTTTACATTCTTGATCAGGACGATATCATCCTGTATATGAAGATGAAAGAAATTAGCTATTATTCGATATTGGCATACATAGTGTAAGTAAAGTAATTTATTTAATAATTATATATTTTTAATATTTCTTATAGATGACATTTAAAAATTTGACATTCAGGTCTTTATGGAGAACATACGATGATAATGTACTGAATAATTATCCCATATGTGACCAAGCTAGTTTCACATGTTCTCAAGGGATAAATGAAGAAAGTTGTTTGAATTTAGCAAATAGAATGAGCATGCTTGCTAACATGAATTAGAGAATACTTTTCCGTACAACACCGGGTATGATTTATCAATTTCAGTTTTTTAATATACTTTTTTTTTTCAAATTTACATACTTGGTTGATAAAAATATTTGTTTAATTATCGCATGCGACACTGAATTTTGATTGTCATACATCCGTCAGAAAATACGGTGTATGTTCTAAATTCTCTAAATCATAAGGAGATACATAAATATTTGCAAAAACTCCTAAACATGTAAGTTTCAATATGAAAAATTCTAAGTTATTTATTAAGTTTTATAATCCTAATATGAAAACTTGTAAACTTTGTTAGTTCCTATCGAATGTGGAGAATAAAATATTCGCTTGAGCAAAGTCAACTGATATGGAAATGTCTAAAGGTAAAAATTGAATTGTATTGTTGGTTAACGTGCATTTGTTTATTAAGTTTAGAATTTTTTGGACTAAATATCATAAGTATACTTATAGTGCCCTCGTCAATTGAGGTCGGTAGAGTGTGGATTTTATGTTCAGTTGTATATACGAGAGGTTATTACCAACACTAACACACACATTAAGAGACTGATATATTTTATATCTATCTATATATATATTTCAAAATGTCGTTTAAATTGTTGAATCTTCTATATTATATTAAATTTATATTCTTAATCACAATATTTGTAGTTTAAAAACACAAATAACTACAGTCAATAAGAAATTGACATTGTAAGAATTTAGTGGGCAAGTTACATAGATAGTCATCTACCTATTATGCCAACCTAATTATTGTAGATATTTTAGTTAACTACTTACTTGAATTGATTATGTATAAAGATTTACTTATACATAACAATAGTTTCTAGAGAGACGGTGTTTCATTCTGATAGTGTAATTGGTTAGAATTGATATGATTTTGCTTAAAATACATATTAGACTTGATGTGTACAGGTTAACAGGTTTTTGAAATTGCAATATTCTTTCGTAATGCTAACGAAATTTTGAGTGAAAGTATTAGTTTTTAATTAGTTTATATGATATTATTTAATACTTTACATATATATTAAGTCTATTTAGAGGTTTCCATGTTGGTTAAAAATTAAGTAGGTTTGTTAAGTTTGTATTTTATATATATATTTGATGTTTAATGGAGTTAAACGGTTGATTAACAGATTGAAATGAGAGTTAAAAGGAGGTTTCTATGCATATTTAGAAGTGAAAAATGAGAATTTAAGGTTGGAAGGATTTGTCAATGGCAAATCTGACAACTTTTTTTTTTTTGTAAATTAATTTAGTTTTAGATGTCGAGCATAAAAGATGTCAGCCATAAAATAATAATGAGACGTCATTGAAAACATTTCATGACAGGTCATTCCATTTTGTAAAAAGTTTAATTATTGATTTTCCATGCCGGTCACAAAAGATATTGTGCACAAAGATGGCAAACATAAAAGATGTCATGCACAAAACATGTCATGCACAAATGATATACCGCATATAAGACGTGGGGCACAAAAGATGTCGCGCATATAAGATGTCACGTACTAAAGATGTCGGGTTGCCCGACATCTATTGTGATCGACATCTTTGAGAATAGATGTCCGACATCTTTTATAATAGATGTCGGTCAGGCCAGACATCTATTCTCCTGATTGTAGCAGTGCTAGAAGATGAATGTGATGAAAGTGAATTAAAAATACTTGCTTTTAATACTAAATCCATGAACTATTTGTATTGTGCTTTAAGTTGTGATGAATTTAATAAGAGTATCAATGTGTTCTTCGGCATAAGAAATATGGAATATTCTTGAGGTCACATATGAAGGAACAAATCAAGTTAAGGAAACACAAATTAGCATGCTAGTTCATAATTATGAATGTTCAAGATGAATGAAAATGAATCCATTACTGATATGTTTACTAGATTTACTAACATTACAAATTTTTTGAAGGGATTAGAAAAGAATATAGTATATCCGAAAATGTTAGAAAAATTCTTAGACGTCTACCCAAAATTTGGAAGCAAAGGTGACGGCAATTCAAGAAGCAAAGGATCTCACAAAAATCTCTTTGGAGGAACTTATTGGCTCTCTCATGACACATGAGATTACCATAAACAAAAACATGAAGGATGAGTCCAAGAAGAAGAAAAGTATTGCATTAAAGTCTATCACGAGTCCGAAGATGAAAATGATATTGCATATTTTTCACGTAAGTATAAAAATTTCATCAAGAAAATGAAACAATTTAGAAAGAACTTTTCCAACCAAAGAGAATCAAAAGGCGAAAAATGAAGGAAGGACGAGATAATATCATGCTATGAATGCAAGAAGTCGGGTTATATAAGAGCGAATTGTCCTCTCCTCAAAGCATCCAAGAAATCCAAAAAGAAGGGAATGAAAGCTACTTGGGATGATAGTGGTGAAAGTGAAAGTGGAAGTGATGAAGAAGTAGCAAATTTTTGCTTCATGGCTCATAGTGACAAGGGTGATGATCAAGATGATGAGGTAAATCAAGAATCTCTTTCTTATGATGAATTGTTTGAAAATTTTGAAAATATGCAAAACGACTTAGAAAAACTCGGTACCAAATATAATGTACTTAGAAAGAAATATAATACTCTTGTTAGTGAGAATAAATGTTTTCTTGATAAAATTGCTTCCTTAAAAGAAAATGAGCATGATGTTTGTGATGAAATAAATATCTCTTGTGATAAACATGCTCTTAATTGTGATGAGAAAAATGCCCTACTTGATAAAGTTAGATTTATTAAGCAAAATTGTTATGAAACATATAGTTTTATTAAGTTGCTCAAAGAGAATGAATTAAAATTTTTGAAAGAACTTGATCAAGCTAAGAATCTATTAAAAAGTTAACTTTAGGTACACAAATATTAGACAAAATAATTGAAGTAGGCAAGTCTTACGGTGATCAAACCTTGTGGACTAAATTCTAATTTTTCAAACCATAGGAACTAATTCTAATTTTTCAAATCATTAGAACCGAAATCTAGATTTTAAAACCATAGAAACTAAATGTTAACTTTTATTATAGAAACTAAATTTATAATTTACCCTTAAATTAGGAGGCTAGAATTTTCTATTTAAAACAAATTTGTTCAAAATTATTATTATTTTTTTCATTTTGAATAACTTAAGAATACGGTTTGACATATGCATGTTGAATATATTATTTGACTAAAATGTTGTATTCTATTCAAAGTATTTATTAATTGAAATAATACTTGTTAATGAAGGGAGGATAACACTGACCCAATCAAAGACGCAATATCTTACTTGCGTTATTAATTATTGATCAGCGTCGTGATTCTATTGGACCAAATCAAAGAAGTGGCGCTCAATTACAACCGTCGATTCCAAGATTTTATCTTACTGGGAAGGAAACAGAAAGAGGAACGAGATTAAAGGAATGGATTCGGGCCACGTGGAAGATCTTGCCAAGAGAGAGGGCTCCACAACGACCCGTTAGATTGGAAATCTCCTAAA
>JBBMEG010066890.1:0-34214 GCA_037832605.1 Cyclanthera cordifolia
TATATATCATGGTTTTCAAACAAACACTATTTTCGTATTAAAATAATGTTTTGTTAACTTTTTTTTTTAATATAAATTTTACAAATATGTTTGTATCTTATCATTATTTCTAAAAAGAAAAAAGAAAAAATAGAAAAATTACTTTACATACCAACTTTTAATTCATTATTTTAATTATAGTATTTTTTTTAAGAATAATTTCTACCTAGCAGATTTTCATTCGTTTTTCGAAAATTTTAATTGTACCAATCTTTTCAGCAAACTAATAGAAGACTGTTAGTAAGGTGATTGAATCTATCCGTTAAACTACTGATTGAAGGTTATCTGTTGAACTACTAATTGAATGCTATTCGTTGAACTATTGATTAAAGGATATCATATAAAGTTAAATTACTGATTAAAGACTATCACCTGATCTGATTGAAACTATTAGTTAAACTAATTAAGGCGAAAACATTTTGATAATTTTATATAAATGACCCATATTTAAAATCTCCAAAAAAAAAAAAAAAGTGTTATTATTTTTAAATCAATATCAATACAAATTAACTTCGAATATAGATTTTATTTATTTATTTGTAAAGATGAATGATATATTTATCATTGAAATCAAGCATGTAATGAAAGCACACCAATTTCTTGTATAATGAAAAATAGAACTCCTCGTCTCAAAATGATCAAAAAATGCATGCCTTAACCTTTCGTAATGCCAATATCTTCAAATTAATTGATAAAGAAATAAAGAAGAAAAAAATTGTACTCAATAAAATTAATATTTATTATAAGTAATTAATTAATATATATATATTTGTGTGAGATCCAAAACATATTAATTAAATAGAAGGGAAAAATGTGTTTATAAAGTTGGTAATGCACTCATTACAAGCGAAGTTTCTGACATTAAAATTGGTGTGCATCAAAATCTATACTGATGTCGATGAATTACTGCGCTTTATCAATAATAGCACACAACTTTATGACATTTAAAAAATTCGCTAAAAAAATTATCACAATCTAATTCACATTGATGTATTTGTTTCGGGTTATTAACGAGTTATTACAAATAAGATTGTAACACCTCATCTTCAAATAAAAACATACAAACATTTATTATAATTAGTCAAAATAATCACTCATTTCTAATTACTCAAAATTATCGCTCATTTTTAATCATTCTTTTCTAGCTACTCAAAATATCCATTCATTTCTAATCATTATTTCTAACTATTCATTTCTAACCCTTCAAAATAATCATTCGTTTCTATCACATTCAAACGAGTTATTGTTTGCAATCACTCTTCAAAAATTATTATCCGAATGATGTATATTAACTGCAATCTCTGTTCAAATAAACACATCCAAATGAGATATTATTAAAACTCAAGTTTAAAGTCACTCAGTTATAATCATTTAAAATAATCAAATCTACACTTCTACATCCAAACATCTTTTTAAAAGCTTTTTGACGATTTGACAATTAGTGAAATTTCAGTGATTCGTGTAGTATTGCAATAACACATCCTATTAGTGGTATATTCTCTCGTTGATATCATCGAGAGTTTGACATTTTGTGAAATTTGCACGATTCGTATGGTGCAATAAGTTCACCGTCTTATTTGCAATATATTTAATTAAATCAACAATGAAATAGACATTAGTTAAATCAATATGGGTGTGGTGGTAGCATTGACTTTGTTTTCAAATTTAGTCATGTATATTTACATGCTCAAATTTGAACAAGGATAGAAATAAATATTCGTTTAAGATATTGAATAGATTTGTTAAGTTTAGTATATGAAGATTAATAGATATTTAAAATATTAGTTACATATTATATACGATGTTGTTATGTGCTATGAGATATTTCAAAATTTAATATTCCGTATACTATATATATATATATATATATATATATATATTATGATGAAAGTTAATGTAAAATCAAATAGTTTAACCTTTCTCAAAAACTTATTATTTAGTTAATTCATGCATATGATTATAATATCAAATATTTTTAAAAATATGAACATTGAAGAACTAAAATGCAAGCAAAAGGAAATAAAGGGGAAGGTCAGTGGCAATATTGAAGATATCGATTGGTTGACTTTGATATAATCCAATGAGTTTTGCACATGAAAATAATTTAATTATATGTTGTTTTGGAATTTTTAGTTCAAATAATCCTTAAGATCTCACCTTGGGATTTATGCATTAAGTTTTGCTATTTTCAAGTCCTCAGTATTTGAATTTCTTGTATATTAAGCAATGCAAGCATGCTACCTATTACTACATTTATTTATACCTTTTTTTTTTTTTTTTTACATTGATTATATATTAGATTATACTTTTGCATTTTTGGTTTCTTTTAGAGATTTGAACTGTTTACATAAAATTCAGTTTAATTTTTTGTTTTTAATTCAGTTATTTTTGTTTAAAATTCTTATAATATTTGTAATTACAACGTATAAACTTTCATTTATAACCTTGTTTATATATTATAAAGACTTGAAAAACATTTTAAAGAATTTTGGTGAACAACACGTCTAAAATATATATATATAATTGGGATAAATTTTGACTCCTATAACAAACGATTTTGTAGTTAATTTCATCTATAGGTTGGTTCGACCCAATGAAATTTCCCGACCAAATGAAGCAACTCATAATCACTTAGCTTCGAAAAGGGCTTGTTTGTTTTGTTCTTTTATAGAGCTATTGAAAACGAGTTTTCATAATCACACTTTAAAAATTTTATACAAACAAACTATTACTACATTTTCTTTTTTCAAAATCATTCGTTTCTAATCACTACAATTATTCATCCAAACACCTCCTATCGTTTTTCTTTGAGTTAAACATAGAAATCTAGATTCCAAGACCAACCTGATGAATTAAAGTTAGCTTAGAAGTTTAGAAAGTTGGGTAGTTTATCACCGAGTAGTATCTTCACAGGATGCTTGAGCTATATGGTTTGACTTTAAAGATCGATTCCAAAGGAGAAATGGTCCTAGAATCTACCATCAAAAGAGTCTTGCAACGTTAAACCAAGAAGAAGAATGGGTGTATTGTTTTGAAACTGAAAGTATTGTGAGACGAATACATGACATATCGACAAAGTTGCAATGGTGGTACATGTAAATGTGATGGAGTAAAAGAAATTAAAAAGATTAGTTCAATTTGAGTATCTTCCATTGGAGATTAAGAATGGAGTTTGCACAATCAAGAAGTCAAATGCTTCTCATGGATCTGTCTCCCACAGTATGTGCAAACAGAAGAATTATACCCTCTGACCCAAAGTATGGATAAACTAAACCTTTACATGCATGAAATTCAACAAGCTATAATTTTCTAAGAATTCATTTCAGTCCATTATCTCTCAGTTATCCAGCAACAAAATCAAAAATCACTGCCTCAACACATTTATAGCATAAATAGTCTGAAGATCTAACTCATAATAATAAGAGCAAAAGGTAAAGCAAAAGTAGTCTGAAAATCTTAAGCTGTAACTGCTGCTTGGCTAGCAAGCCTCTTCCTGGCCTCTTCAATGATGGACAGTTTAATACCCTTGCCCTTTGGAAGAGATACCCATGGCTTCGTTCCCTTCCCGATTGTGAACACATTACCCAGCCGAGTGGCGAATTCGTGTCCGGTTGCATCCTGAATGTGAATCGTCTCGAAGCTTCCCTTGTGCTTTTCCCTGTTTTTGATTACTCCAACTCGTCCACGATTTCTACCACCAGTGACCATCACCACATTTCCAACATCAAACTTGATGAAATCAGCTATCTTGTTTGAGTCAAGGTCTAGCTTGATGGTGTCATTTGCCTTGATCAGAGGGTCGGGGTAACGGATTGTGCGTCCATCATAGGTGTTCAAATACGGGATTCCCTTCTGTCCAAACTGCACTGAGCGAACTTTGCAAAGCTTATACTGAAAAATAATATTATAAAAAAAAGGTCAAAATCAATCATCTGGTTATTATGCCATGGACAGCTGAACTTGACCCACTGGAGGATTAAGGCATTTCTTTCCTCTATGAATATCATATGCCAGATAAAAAACAGCTTACTTGAGGAAGTCATAAGGGAAAAAAATCCAGAATGCTTTTGAAACATATCAAAATTAGGTATCAAAAAGCAGTTGCAAACCTTAGACTCCTCATCCCTGACTGAGTGGAGACGGAAACGACCTTTGGTGTCGTAAAGAAGCCGGAAATTCTCATTTGTTTTGGGAATCGACACAACATCTAAAACAAAAAGGAAAGACATGCTTTAAATGTATATACAAATAATACTCATAAGTCATAACACATTATGTAAAAAAAAGACAAAGCAGTTCTAAGCAGTACAATGTTCAAGCGAATGAATTCCATATGAGTACATTGAAATCATTGAAACATAATATTCATTGAATTACTGTCCAGTATCTTGTTTAGAATGTTAGTTTGGATAATGAAACATAATATTCATTGAATTGCGAGATCCCCGTACTAGGTCATTCGTAGCGCGAGATAAGTTTTTTAAAGTATCAAAATATCTTAAATCACTTATGTGTGTTTATATATCGTTTTTTTAATAAAACTTCATTTCTTTCTATGAAATGTATATTTTTTTATGTTTTTTATATTGTGCGCCTTAAGTAAAAAAGCCCGCGCCCTAAGGTGCGCCTTGCGCCTCAGGCCCCAGAGGGCCATTGCGCCTTAGTGCGCCTTGGGCTTTTTAAAACACTGCATCAATCTCAGACCTTTCTGTGAGTAAGTGGGCGATTAAAAACTCTTTTTGAGTTAAAAAAAGAAGAATTCGGAGAGGAGTGGGAAATAAATAAATATAGAAAAATAAGGATTAATCCAACATTAGCACCAAAGAATACACCATATAGATCATATACGAAGCAATCCCTGTAACCACCCAGTAATAGGTAGTATCTACTAGGAGGATGAGGAAAAGCACTGAAAAAAAAAAGACAATGCCAATATTTACTTTGTTGGATCATAGGAAGCTTACGCCTTTGTTGGATAAATATTGATAATGATCAATAAATATAGATAATGAAGCAGTAATGTAAATAGTATTGTACAAATTTGAGATGAGCATACCCATGAACCCAGCAGGATAGGTCTTATCTGTCCTAACCTTCCCATCAACCAACACATGTCTTTGCATCAATATTGCAATGACCTCGCGGTATGTGAGAGCATACTTCAATCGATTTCGCAAAATAAGAATCAATGGGAGACATTCCCTTGATTTATGAGGTCCAGATGAAGGCTTGGGGGCCTACAAAAGGATATAAAAAGTAGAGCTAAATGTCAGCAATAATCCTACACATAGCGATTTATTCCATAGAAAAATTAAACTGAAGATGAAAACAAGAAAATTTTCACTTACAAATGCACCACCGAGTTTATCAAGCATCCAATGCTTGGGAGCATTGAGCCTCTTCAAATGCTTCTTCAGTCCTCTAGCCTGTCAAAGTCATAGACGTCAATTTCACTTGAAAAGTTATCAATTTCGAATAACAATATGAAAGTAAAACAAAAAGATGCGGACAAACAAGAACTTCACGGACAAATTTATCAAATTTGAAAACAAAAATGAATGTAAAACAAAAAGATTCGGATGAACATGGATTCCAGGACGACCAAACTGAGAACAATTAAATAATGAACTTAAATGATAAGGTGGAATTTTGTAAGGAAAATTAAATAATTTCATGATGAATGAAAATTACAAGAATGACAATAGTCTAGAACTCAACGAGCATAGCAAAAACAAAAACCAAGTGAATATGTACGCTACAATATAGACGATCAACGGATATAACTTATCAAACAAATAAGATAATAGTTTGTAGAGAGATCAACTGACCATATCTTCAACTTCGACGGTATTGAGATCGCCGCCGGCGACTGCGGATGGACTAAAACCTGAGAGGCGAACAAGAAAGTTTAACCTACCTGTTGTATGATGGAAGTTAATAAAAGAAAAGAGGGACTGAAATTAAGGCCCAAGTAACTGGTATCATTTTGGGCTGGGCTTTGTGAGAATTTAATAGACATCTTTTTGGGCTTTTTTGGACCAAATGAATTAAAAGGAAAATAGTTAATTAGAGAAATATATATTTTGGAAAACTTACCTGCATAGAAAAAAAAAATAAATAAATAAACAACAACAAAACAAAACAAAAAAAAATTCTGAGAATATTTATTATAGAGTAGAAAAATTAATCGTTTGTTTAAAATAATCAAAATGCTCTCGCTTTAGTTTAATTGATAGCTTCAATCAGTTCAGCAGATATTCCTCTATTTGTAGTTGAGTTTATAACTTTTAATTAGTCGTTAACTCAATCAATTTGTTGACAGATTCAATCATCTCACTAACGATTATCAATCAAAAAAAATTGATGAAATTAACCTTTTTTTAAAATAAAATTTTCAATCATCAATTTGTTGATAGTTCAGTCCCTATAGTTTTAAATCTAAATTTTAATGTCTATGATTTAGAGAAATTGAGAACTTAATTATATGTTTGGAGAAATAAAGAATTTAGTTCTTATATGGTTTGGATAAATAACATTTAATCTTTATAATTTGATAAAACCTACAAAATAGTTCATGTTGTTTGTAAATTGTATACGAATTAAGTAAGTAAACGTGATATATGAATTATGTAATTTTTTCAATTAATTACTTATTTCACTCTTCTCATTAAACAAAAAATATATAACTTCTACGTGTTTTACTCGCCAACAATTACTAACAACTGACTATTTTTTAGATTTTATCAAATATTATGGACTAAATTCTAATTTTTCAAATCAAATGGACTAAATTGTAAAAGTTTCCAAATCATAACGACTAAACTATAGATTTTGAAACATAAGAACTAAACTATAACTTTCATCAAATCATATGAACTAATTTTATAATTTACCCATTATTATTTTCAATTAAGAGAAGATAAAAGGGTAAAAGTAGAATACATAAAATAACTATTAATTAAAATTGATACGAAAGTATGTCTGGCGTTGTGAGAAGGATCGGGAAAGATTAGGAATGAAAGAAAACGAATCACTTCCGATTGTTTACTTTTACTGACTTCTATCGCATTAATCACTAAATAGCCAAAGACATAATTAATATAGAAGCATTATTTATTTATTTATTTATTTATTTTAAAGGTTCGGTGGGGGAGTTAGTCGGTTTTCTTTCTCTTCTGCTATATTACTTATTTTTTTTATATATTCTACATTTTCTTGGCACAGAGGAATGAAGCAAATTGGAATGTCGTTTTGTCTTTTGGTTTTCTTATTTCTATTGACTAGTTCTTCAGCTGAAGAACTACCGTTCAGTATCCAGCAACATCTCTCGACTGTTACCAGGTTCTCTCCAATCAATCTTTCTCATTCATTTTGCTAATTTTTCGCTGTCTAAATCGGTTGCTTTTCAATTGGTCTTCGCATTTGATGACTTGTGTGGATTTAAGTGTTTATGTGAGGGACTGTTATTTGATTCATGAGCAACAGCTCGATCTCGATGCGTTTGTTTGATGCTGTTTCAAATGTTACTGTTTCTATTTGGACGATTGTTATTGAAAAATTGAATTCTTATATTTTCAGATTTAGCTTCGTTTTCTTGAAATCTGAAAAGAAAAAGTCACTGGCCCGATCACCGTCTATTTTTTTCCCCCTTTGTTGCTTTCTGTTCACAGTCACAATTTTAGTGGAGGAACCTTGATTGGCCGGGTTGTGTAAGCGATTATAGGTCTACAGAATCAGATTTTAGATTGCCTCTATAATGCAATTGAGATCATCTCGTTGAAAATTTATTGTTCTATATTTCTAATTGGATAGTCGTGGTTAGTTTTTTTTTTCCTTATATTTTCAGATTATTCAATCAATGAGATCATTTTTAACTGGAAAGCTTTATCGTAATTACTCACGAAAATCTAAAATGAAGATGGAGAGGAGGGTGATTTTGACATTTGATAATTAACTTTTAACTTTTGTTCATTTTGATGACTTTATGGCTCTGATACTACTAAACTTGATAATTATTTTATGTTTTTTACACCTTGATGTTTTTGCCATCGAATATTAAGTTTTTCAAGATTTGACGTTTAATTGAAATATGTATATTATTTATGAATTTATTTGTTGCGTCTTGCTTCATGAGTCTCTTCTTTTTGTCGTGTTGCCTCTCCTCAACGTATATGAGGGTTCTCCTAGCTATAATTTTTTTTTTAAGGCAATGCTCTATGTTCACTGTGTAAGCGTGATTCAGTTTATAGTCCTTTTTTTTTATCCGTGACTGTTCGGGTCAGTTTGTGCGCACCTCGACTATTGTCACGGGACATGCCGCCTGACTCTATAATATTTGATCTTTTTGAACAGATATGGTGTTGCAAAAGGTGGAATTGATAGTAAATATGCTCCTGTTCCCGAGGGATGTGTTCCAATTCATTTAAATCTTGTGGTAAGTTCTATATTGAAATTGTTGGTTTCCAAAAACTACTTGGCTAATCTTCCTTTGTGATGTATTTTTATAGGGAATTATTGCGTTCCATAAACATTAGGGGTAATAGTATTACTGGGAAGTAAAAGATTTATATTTTAGATTTTTATTGAGAGATTACGAATGATTAGTATGCACCCACTTGAGATTGATTTTTCATTTGCGTGCCTTATTTGAGTTATCACTAGACTCCCCAGTTTGCTATTTGGTCGATGTATAAAGTTGCTTATGAATTTAGATTGGAAATGATACCTTTAATCATAAATTGTAGGGAAATATGCGAGATTCTGCCACGGATTCTAGCAGAGCTTATGTTTTGTGGTGCTTTTGACGTGTCTATTAATTACATAATTGCATCGCAGGATTCTTTAAAGAATTTTTTGCATGGTTTATTTGCAATTTGTGTTTTCTTGATTTCTAATAACAAAGCTTGGTCAGGCTTAACTGTAATTCTGTAAATGCGTGGTTAGGCTTGGTAAGGCTTAACCATAACTTCCAAATAAATGATAGATCATCGTTCAGACTTAAATGTGTTATAGCATCCAGAGTTGGCCTAGTGGTCAAATAAGGACTTTGGGAATCTATTAATTATAGGTTCGATTCATGGTGACCATCTATCTAAAAATTAATTTTCTACAAGTTTCTTGACATCCAAATGTGGTAGGGTAAGACAATATCTCTCATGAGAATAGTCCGGTTCGCATAAAAAAACAAGACTTGATTAGGCTTCTTAACTATCATTCTTTGAACTATAAAATCACAATAAATTAAACTTAAATGTGTTATCACTTTCTAATATTAAGACTTCATTAGACTTGCTACAATTCTTTGGAAGATAAAGATTCCAAATAAAGAATTGATTTAATGGTTTCTTTTTTCACAGGCTAGGCATGGAACTCGTGCTCCAACCAAAAAACGGATCAGAGAGTTAAACAACTTGGAAAGTCAATTAGAAAAACTCATAAGAGCTCTTGTAGAAAATGGCTCGTCTCTGCAAAAAGTTCCTTCCTGGTTGACGGAATGGAAATCTCCTTGGAGAAGAAAAGTGAAGGGTGGGGAGTTAATTCCTAAAGGAGAGGAGGAATTGTATGATCTTGGAATTCGAACAAGAAAAAGGTTTTCCGACTTGTTTAGCGATGAGTACCACCCAGAAGTATATACAATTAAAGCAACTCAGGTTGTTTCTTATTCTAGCATTGTTTTTGTTGTGTACCTCTTATTTTAAATTGTTACAAATTAATTATTGTTGGATGTGAAGGATTTGGACTTGGAGTTTCGTTTATTTTTTGACTAGAACTTGTCTGCTTCTGATTCCTTGATAAATAATTAGGTTCCTCGAGCATCAGCTAGTGCTGTGGCATTTGGTATGGGGCTATTTCGCGACAAAGGAAGCCTTGGATCAGATCGCCATCGAGCATTTTCTGTCATCAGTGAGAATCGTGCTAGTGATACGACGCTTAGGTTTTATGGTTGTTGTCAGAGATATGAGGTAATTATGAATTCTTAAGTATCTTAGTTTTTATCGTCTATGTTAGCCAGAATTTGATTGCATATTATTATTTTCTTTTATATCATTTTCTTGTTTTCTGTTTTGTGTTGTTATCTATCAGGTTGTGCATGATTGAAGCACCCATACCATACCTTCTTGAACACGTTTTAAAATGTTATTCTGAAGTAGTATTTCTACATGTTGTCTTTTTCTTCATGGTGTTTATAACTTGTGAGTTCGTGATGATGGATGACTATATCATTTTTTATTTAGGATTATAGGAAGGATCAAGAACCTGCCGTTGACAAACTCAAAGAACCTGTACTTGATGATATAACTAAGTCACTCAATGGACGTTTTGGTCTAAATTTTACTCTGCAACATATTTCATCTCTTTGGTTTCTCTGCAAGCAGGTGATTCTTCATTTGTATACTTTGAATGTAGATGTCCCATGCAAAATATTCTACTAAAAATATAATGTGAAATTTTCCAATCATTATATTATGTTGGCCTACGTACTTAAAAAGAAACAAGAAAGTCTTTTGAATAACAATGGTGTTAAAAATGGGTGAATTTTCACTTACTGACGGTCAAGAAATGTCGGTCTCTCGGTCTCTCCTCCGGCGTAACAAGAAAAGGAGAAAAATGTTTATGGTTCTAAGAGAACCCCTTGTCCTTTTGTATTGCTATAGTCTATAGTTTTCTCTTTTCTTTTTAAGGCAATACATTTTGTTGGTTCTTTTTTATTCGTTAATTTTCAATTTTCACTCTCTTTTATCATCTGCAGGAGGCATCTTTATTGGACATAACGGATCAAGCTTGTGGCCTTTTCAGCCCTTCTGAGGTACTTGGATTATCATCTTACTGATTACTATTTACTATCACTCATGTCAATAGTAGGAATTGGTTTCAGATGTATTCAAAAGATGCTCATACTTTATGGAGCAACTATAGGCTATTACTTCTCATCTCATTATATTTATAGCTTAGATTAAGCTTTATTAAAAGGAACAGAAAATCTAGATATGTATTTATGTTGAGTTTCCTTTAAATGAATCTGAAAGGCTCTAGTATTCCCGAACAGCCGAACTCTTTATGGAAAAGGGTAAAGATGGAAAATCTAGCTGCACTACAATTAGTTGGAGAGAGATACAATTTTTAAAAGAACCAAGGACTGAGAGAAAAGAGATGGACTGTTCCCGAGGAGTCGCGTAGTTGGTCGAGGGCCCGACCTTCAAGGGTATGCTCCCCTTGAGGTCTCGGGTTCGATACCCACTTGTGACAATAGTTTGTCTGCCCCTCAATTGTGTCTTTGCTCCTCCGATGTATTTTTGGTGCCACGATCTAGGGACGGGCGAGTGATGCAGGTATAGGGAAGCGAAGCTTTGACTCCTTGTCATAAGGAAAAAAAAAGAAATGGAGTTTGAAATGTTTTTTATGTCAATCAATTTATTTGAACCTGCATCCATGGACCACCTAGAAATCTGAAATCATTCAATTATTCACAACACAATTCAATGTTGATTTTGGCTAATTAATAAAAAGAACTTCTTTCTACTTCTTTGCCGTATTTTCACATTTTTCTTATGCATCTCCTTTTGGGTGAATGTTTCCATGCGCAAGTTCTTGTGCAGTTGTGTGTTAATCTTATGATTTCATTAGATTATGTAGACTTCTCTCATGACTAAATTTGAATAAATCTCAACATCACTTATAGAGAAAAGCCAAAAGAAATCCTAGGGCCCTAGGTAGCGTGCTAGTTCATGCCCCTACTTCAAGGAGAATAAGACTAATCCCATAGAAATGTCAAAATTTCATGATGAGTTCAATTTGACAAATAGGAAAAGAATTATGGTCGTAATAGCACAGTGCATCAATTACTGTTCCAAGATTTATGCTCCCATTGGTTTGGAATGTGAAAACTTACCAAATTAAAAAATTATGAACTTTGCAGGAGTTATTTTATTAGATTTTCAGAATAAATGTTCAATTCAATCAGATGTTCTAGTTTTTTCATTTTTTTCTTAATGAAAGTTATTTTAATAATTTAAACAACCAATATCTTTTTCTTTTGTGCTCAGGTTGCTTTGTTGGAGTGGACGGATGATCTTGAAGTTTTTATACTGAAGGGTTATGGTAATTCATTAAACTACAAAATGGGAGTTCCTTTATTGGAAGATATTGTTCAATCCATGGAGGAAGCTATCAAAGCCAAAGAAGGTACACACACGTCTCTGCTGGTTTTTATTTTCTTTACTCTCCGCATACATTTGTACTGCTTTTTTCAATTTCATGTGGGTCATCGCAGAAGATGGTTAATTTGATTTCCTCCAACTTTGAAGACAAAAAGTGGAAGAAATTTTTTACTTGTATCTTGGATGGTGTATTGTTGTCTGTTTTCTTGCCAGACTTCTATTGGATTGATCAAAATGGGCTGGAGGTCTTTTTAGCTACGATCAATATTTCAATTTTCCACAAAAATTTCTCTTTCTTCTTAAAGTAAAGCACACCAAGATTGGTTTCACAGCCTAGGTTGTATGTTTGTAACTGCTACTTTTTTCAACCGTAGGCGACCAATTGCTTTTATTTGAAGTCAATGCATTTCTGTGATGGTAATTTTTATTCAACCTTCCTTGGGTTGATCATTTTCATCAGATAATTCCGTACTAACTACAATAAGTCTCTAGCATTCTTATATTCGACTCTGTAGATGTTCTTATCTGCTTACTGGTTGTAAGCTTTCATGTTCTGTACTAATTGATAGAAAAGCATGTTCCTGGAAGCTATGAGAAGGCAAGACTTCGTTTCGCTCATGCTGAAACTGTTGTTCCGTTCACATGTTTGCTCGGACTCTTTCTTGAAGGACACGGTAAGTGCTTTTAGTAAACTGCTAGCATTGTATAACGAAAGCACTCGGTATATTTACGTGCTTCTGTGTCCACTCCTTTCTTAGTTTTGGTTTCTCTCATCTATAACAGAATTTACACAAATACAAAAGGAGCAGCCTTTGCAACTTCCTCAACGGCCTCCAGCTACTAGAATATGGAAGGGGAGCACTGTTGCACCTTTTGCTGGAAATAACATGCTGGTTACCTATAGCTGCCCCGCTAACTCGTCGAATCAGTACTTTGTGCGAGTTTTGCATAACGAAGAACCCATAGCAATGCCGGTTAGCACCTTTACTGTTTCACTTTGTTCCGTTTCTTATTTGAAGCTCATGTTTACACTTCCACTGAAGTTCTATTCTTATTGTCACTGATGCATAAAATGTCTAAAACTGGGTTTTATTTACTAGGGTAAATTATAAATTTAGTCCCTATGGTTTGAAGAAAGTTAAAATTTAGTTCTTATGGTTTAAAAATCTAGACATTAGTCTCTATGGTTTGGATAAATCTATCATTTAGTCCCTAGAATTTAGTCCCCAAGGTTGGATAAAATCTAAAAAAATAGTCTATCGTTCGTAATTGTTGTTGAATAAAATACGTAGAAGTTACTTATTTTTGTGTCTAATGATGAGAGTGTGAGATAAGTAAATCATTGGACAAAAAACACATAATTCATACATCACATCTACGTACAATTTACGAATAACATGAATTATTTTTTAGGTTTTATCAATTAATAAGGACTAAATTCTATTTCTTCAAATCATATGGACTAAAATCTATATTTCTCCACACCGTAGGGACTAAATTTTAGATTTTTAAACCATAGAGACTAAACTCTAACTTTCTCCAAACCATGAGGACTAAATATATAATTTATCCTATTTACTATTTACTACTAGTGCTACCGAAGTTACATTCATCATCGTTCAATTCCATTTGATGAATTGTGGATTTTCATCTCAAAGTTTTCTTTTGTTCACTTCTATCGGCTGACCTCTTAGCTTGTTCATATAACAATTCTTATATTTTGTGGTTGATTGGATAGGGTTGCGGCGGTTTGGATTTTTGCTCCTTCCAAGACTTCAAGGTAATAATTACAACATCAATACATTTTCTCTTAGAAAAAACTAGTCTGTTTGAAAATCATTTTGTTTGTTTTTAGTTTTTGAAAATTGAGTCTACCACAACTATGATTTTCCTTGCATCAATAACTACGTTGACATTTTTTAGAAACCAAACTAAAATTTGAAAGCTAATTTAAGAAGGGTTCAAAATTTTGTTTTGATTTTTGGAATTTTGTTAAGATTCAACGTTTGATGGAATTCTTTGTGGATAATTCAAGTGAAAGTGAACTTAAATTTCAAATGAAATAATTATCAAACAGAGTCTAAGCATTTGTAAAGAAACGTGAAATAATTAACAAGAGCTCACAAATAACTAGCCCACCCATATGGGTTCCTAACACCAATTGTTTGAGCAGAGCCTAATCCCATTGATTGGCCATTTTGTAATTACTTCATGCATATTGAAATACACAAGTATACCACTTGTTAAATTAAATGATAATCTTCAAACTTCCCTCTTTTTTTAGGAGAAAATTGTGAAGCCTCATCTTAAGCATGATTTCAACACATTGTGCACTGCAAATGTGGAAGAGCCAGCACCAGAGCCCGAAATGAGTAAGCTATGGATGTTGTTCCGTTGGCCCTTCTGGCCTCGCAACGACAACAAACAACCTCGAAAAGATGAATTGTGATAAATGGTTCTTACTAAGTATAAATCTTTGTCCCGGACACTGTTTTCTTAATGCGTAGATCATTGACAATGGCATGCATAGGACCGAGTTTACTCATTTTCTGTGCTACTTTTTAGTTTCGTTTTAACCGAATCTCAAGCCTGTCTGTAGATTTAGACTTGCCATTGCATATTTGGCATTTGCTTGGTTTTTTGTTTTACTGCAACGCTTAAGGTTTTTGTACTTCAAAATTATACAAAATTAGATTACTTTTTACGATCATCTTATTTGTATATACGAGGAAAAGAAATAGAGGTTCATCCGTTTGCTATTTTTGTCCAAAGTCTTCTAAAATATCTTTGTGAACATAACCTGAAGAGCAGCAAACTGACTTAACCATTGAGAGCTTCAGAAAGTCGAAATGAGATGATCCAAGAAACATCATCAACTCTCAAATCGGTTGACTTTCAAAAGGTTTTGAGAGGTAATCCGAATATCATATCCATGTTTGAGGAATGGGACCCCATCAAAGTCGAGAAGGAAATTAAATCTATCCAAAGATGATTTCTACCTTGGAAAAACCCTAAGGTATCTACCAACTCCGACAACGCACGCAACTTAACACACAAGAAGACACTAAGATTACTCACAAGCTGACACCAACGATCCAACACAACACATAAAAGCAGAATAAAACATCTACAAAAGCAGGAAAGCGAAACGTAAAAAGAAGATAAGCTCTTAAAGAATAAAATTGCAAACGGTCAGCTTGAAAGAACCCCTGGTTTTCGAACTGACCCGAACTATAGACTCATGTTGAGTCGAATCCAAACGGTTAGACCATAAATTGGTTCGAATCAAACCCAATCAGACTTGAATTAAAGTTCTTTATCTTAAAGTTCTTTATCTTTGATTGTTGTTTTGATTTAACAACAAAATCCATCATATCTTAAATGGTCAAGACCTTATTGACTACTAGACCGTTTTATGATGATTACTATTTAGTATTTAAAAATTATTACAAAAGACAAATCCATCTATCAAAATGGAAGATGGCTTTATGCCAAGAGTTACTTGCTTTAGGTGACCCAATTTTTTTTTTTTTTTTTTTTTTTTTTAAATTAAGATGATGTGCAGAAGGAAGCTAAGAAAGTAATGTGTGGCAGGTATAAAATGGGTGGCTTGACACATTAAAAAAACATGAAGCCAGGTTTGGAGGAGAGGTCAATCTAGTTGCCCATCTTCCATTATTGTATTGGCAATTTTAAACTAAATTAAGGATTAAATTACTCATGAATCTTAAAATCATCTCGCTAGGATTCAGTTTACTGATGTTTTTATTTAACATATTCTTGCTTTTGATTTGTTTATCTATTCTTAAAAAAAATAATAATAATAATAATAAAAATAAAAATTAGGAGGGTTTGTAAAGTTATATGAAACTATTAAAAACGAGTTTTTATATTCGTTCTTAAAATAATTTTATTCAAAAATTATTATTTCAATTTTCTTTTTAAAGTCATTCAAAATAATTCATTTTTTTAATCACTCTGACAATTAACCATCCAAACATCTCATAAATGATTGTTTAAAGTGTTTTTTAACCTAAACTTATCAAACTAGTCAAATATATAAAATAATTATAAATATTGACACTTTAGAAAAAAAATTGTATATATAGTCATTGGTATTATCGAATATTATCACCTACTCTTCTTATAATACTGGTATTAATAAGTATTTACAATACAATATTCAACCGTAGTAATAACAATACATGCAAATACTTTAGAATTTGTCTATATTTATAATTTTTTCGTGTCAAAAGCACATTGGCTACAATTAAATCCAAATGATATGACAAGTTGATTATGTTTAGATAATTTGTGTTGTGGATTTGATATCAAAGATGTTGGAATTCCTTGTAGATAAAGTTCAAATAATAAAGGCCGTAAGATATTATACTATAATTCGCTACTCCTTGAATTGTTATTTGGTAGTATAAACATTTCATTTTTCTTACTAAGTGGAATTTTTGTTAGTGTTGCAGCTTGGGATTTGGGAGGGTTTTAATATTCATTTATAAAATGGAAAAATGAAAGAGATCTTTAATTTTCTCGAACAAAACACACAATTCATTCCCTCGCATACACACAAGAGATTGACTATGAGCATCGTCACTTTTGAATTATGCGCCAGATAAACACCATCAATTCGTATGCGAACCCATTTAACATTCATTATACATCACAATGGCAAGATGAATAGATCTTTAGTTTACTTGAACAAAACAAACACTCATCTTCTCGCGCACATATTCAAGATTTATTATGAGCACCATCACATTTGTTGAAACCGATATTAAATAAAAACAACCGGTTACGTTCATGCATTCGTGGTATATCCATTGTACGTGAGAGCTTTTAAGTTGAATACTATTTGAATTTTTTCTAAATTTTTTACATCATTTTTTTTTTACTACTCATCAAAAAATCTCTAATTAAATTAAAAATAGGCATTTATATATTTTCAATTTGAAAGAGAGTTAGTTTAAAAAAAAAAAAGAAAAAAAAATTATTAGACATTTTCTTTTTCATTCATTAGGCCCAAGCCCATAAGTCCAAAAGATGTCTACACAAAGCCTAGACCAAATTGAAGTATGGGCCAAACTTTTGCCCTAATTTCAGTCCCTCGTCTCTTTAATAACTCTTCTTACAAGCATTTTATGACTTTAGGTAAACTTCTTCTTTGTTCGCTTCTGCAGCTCTCGCTCCCTCGAAGTTGCCGGCGGCAATCGAACTTCCGTCGAAGTTGAAGATATGGTCAGTTGATCTCTACAAACTCCTTCTCTTTTGTTCGATACGATATTGGCGGTCTATATTGTAGCGTACTTATCTATTTCGTTTATTGTTTTTGATATGCTCGTTGAGTTTTAGACTACTGTGATCCATTTGGTTTGTTCGACTGTGATTTTTGAAAGATTAAGTATATTGAAAGTGATGTATGAATGATTATTACGAACGATTCGGCTAGTTCATCTGCATTCACAATCTCTTCCACCCAACTGATTTTTCACTAGTTTTATTTTGTTCACAATACTTATTTACTTTTTTTATCGATTTGTTTCTCATATTGGAAGCCATACTTGAGATGTTAGGTTCTGTACCTTCCATCGTGTAATATTTATTATCAACGAAATTACTTCATTTTACCATATAGTACAATTAGTACGTCCTGAAATTCTTGTTTATTTGCATCTTTTTGTTTTACTTTTATTTTGGTATTCTGATTCTTAACTTTTCTAGTGAAATTAACGTCTATTACTTTGACAGGCTAGAGGATTAAAGAAGCATTTGAAGAGGCTCAATGCTCCCAAGCATTGGATGCTTGATAAACTTGGTGGTGCATTTGTGAGTGAAATTTCTTGTTTCCATTTTCAGTTTAATTTTTCTATGTAACTAATAGCTATGCTTAGACTTATTTCTGACCTTTAGCTCTACTTTTTATATCCTTTTGTAGGCCCCCAAACCTTCATCTGGACCTCATAAATCAAGGGAATGCCTCCCATTGATCCTTATTTTGCGAAATCGATTGAAGTATGCTCTCACATACCGTGAGGTCATTGCAATTTTGATGCAAAGGCATGTGTTGGTTGATGGGAAGGTTAGGACAGATAAGACATATCCTGCTGGGTTTATGGGTATGCTCATCTCAAATTTGTACAATACTATTTACATAATTGCTTCATTGTCAATATTTATTGACCATTTTTCATAAGTCCCACTAACCATTAAATGAGGCTAAAGGGAGTCTCAGGGCGGTATGATGCGTAAGCCTCTATTGTTTAGACGAATGAGTGTTTTTTTTAGAAAAAGAAACAGTTTCATTGATGAATGTAACGTAAGTTGATTCTTTAAGAACCTATTGTGAATACAACAATGAAAGGAGATGAAAATAAATCAATTGGTTAAAATTGAATTGAATGTTCTTAAGCGATTATGTGCCTGAATATCCATAAGAGAAGATAGAAATCTGAATGGATGACTAAAGCAAAGTATGAGAATGAGGATCATGAAATGAGTCTAAGTAGTGTAAAAGTTCATTTTATTATGGTTTGTACTTTTATATCTTAAAGAATTGCAAAAAAAACTATTCTCCTAGTTATTCTATGAGGCGTGGCCGTGTGGGAAAGCCTTGGTGCATTATCTTAGAGGCATATAAGCCTCTCCCGTGTTCTAATATCCAACAAAGGAGTAAGGCTTATGATCCAACAAAGGTGTAGGGCTTTTGATCTAACAAAGTCGTAAGCCTCGATAGCCAACATGGAGTCCCGCTATTTCACAGTTTTTAGAATAGCTTGGCTTAATTAGTACAGTTTTCTTGCAATTGACTGTTGTTTTATGAACTGATTTAGAAGAGGTATGGCATTTTGTTTTTGCTTCAATGCTATCACGTAGGCAACTTTTTTCAATAAAGTAAATAAATATTGGCGCCGTCCTTTTTGGTTCCAGTGCCTTTTCTCATCCTCTTAGTAGATACTACCAATTGCTGGTTACAGGGATTGCTTTGTATATGATTTATATGGCTTTGGTGCTAATGTTGGATTAATCCTGATTTTTCTGTATTTCTTTATTTCCTACTACTCTCCATATTCTTCTTTATGTAACTCAAAAGAGTTTTTTTTTATCACCCACTTGCTCACAGAAAGGTCTGAGATTAATGGAACGTAACATTTGAGGTTCATTACCCAAATTACCATTCGTAAACAAGATACTAGACAGTAACCCAATGAATATTATGTTACAACTCAATGTGCTCGTATTGAATTCATGTGTTCCGAGTATTATTTGTTTATACATTTTAAGCATGTCTTTCCTTTTTGTTTTAGATGTTGTGTCGATTCCCAAAACAAACGAGAATTTCCGGCTTCTTTATGACACCAAAGGTCGTTTCCGTCTCCACTCAGTCAGGGATGAGGAGTCCAAGGTTAGCAACTGCTTTATTATATATATATATATATATATATATATTATTTTTCATTTATTTTTTTTGAATAAGGGTTGGGGGATTGGAACCACATATCTCGTTGTCGTTTATACTTTTTACATTCACATGCCGGTTGAGCTATGTTCACTTTGGCTGCTTTTTTATATCAAATTTTGATTTGTTTCAAAAGCATTCTGGATTTTTTTTTTCCTTGTTTCTTTCCTCAAGTCAGCTGTTTTTTATCTGGCATATGAGATTCATAGAGTAAAGTAATGCCTTAATCCTCCAGTGGGTCAAGTTCTGTTGTCCATAGCATAATAACTAGATGATTCATTTTGACCCCTTTTTTTTGCAGTATAAGCTTTGCAAAGTTCGCTCAGTGCAGTTTGGACAGAAGGGAATCCCTTATCTGAACACCTATGATGGACGCACAATCCGTTACCCTGACCCCCTGATCAAGGCAAACGACACCATCAAGCTAGACCTTGACTCAAACAAGATAGCTGATTTCATCAAGTTTGATGTTGGAAACGTGGTGATGGTCACTGGTGGTAGAAATCGTGGACGAGTTGGAGTAATCAAAAACAGGGAAAAGCACAAGGGAAGCTTCGAGACGATTCACATTCAAGATGCAACCGGGCATGAATTCGCCACTCGGCTGGGCAATGTGTTCACCATCGGGAAGGGAACAAAGCCATGGGTATCTCTTCCGAAGGGCAAGGGTATCAAACTGTCCATCATTGAAGAGGCCAGGAAGAGGCTTGCTAGCCAAGCAGCCGTTACGGCTTAAGATTTTCAGACTAGTTTTGATTTACCTTTTGCACTCAACATTATGAGTTAGATCTTGAGACTATTTATTTATGCTATAAATGTGTTGAAGCCGTGATTTTGATTTTGTTGTTGGAAAACTTTCTGCATGGACTGAAATATTTTGTTTGCCAATTTGTTTCATTAGTTGGTGTCTATGTTCAAATCCTACAGGTGTATGAAACTTATAGCCGTGATTTTTGAATTTGTTATGTGAATTTTATTAAACCTTATAGCTAAAAGATCAGTAGTAGTGTCAGTTTGCCCAAAGATCATAATTTTTTTTTTTTTTTTTTTAACAGTAGTACATAGGTTTAAATTGATTAATTCAATAATTTGGGTTAGTCATAAAAATCTCAACCCAAATCATATTTCATTCTTGAAAAAATGATTACAAAGAATAGAGTTATATACTAAACTTTATAAAAGAAAAAACCCCGAAGGATTCAAATAATTGTATATAACGGATTTGAAATCCATTTCTGTTTTGAAGGTTATAAACAGAGCAAGATACAGATCAAGAAGAAGAAGAAGAAGAATCGATGAATCTCGACGATCCTCTGGTTATAATGGAAGTAATCGTAATGAAGTACCACGACTTCATCGAATACACGATTCAAAGATTGAAAGAAGAAGATGAACATGAAGAAGAAGAAGAAGAAGAGGTGAAATTGCAGAGATGGAATGAAATTGTTGGGAGAGGGAGGCAGATGGTGAAAGAGGTGATTCAATTACTGCAGTTTGCGATTTCTGTAATGTCGTGGCTGAAAGACTTCGAGTATTTCTTCGAAGAATATTTGCTCAGAGGATCAGTTCTCCCTCCCATTTTGAACGATCTTGCAGAAATTAATTCACGATTAGCGAATTCGCCGCACATTCGCGTTGCTTCGGAGATCAAGATTAGGGATAATGTTCTATCCATGAGTTTGGATGAGCTTCGCGATGCCGAGCAACAACTCACTGCCATGATTCCAGCAATTAAAGATGTCCAGCGGCGAGAAATACAGAGACGACGACAACAACAACAACAACAACAAAATAGAGAGTAATTTTTTCGAATTCTTCTTATGAATTTTGAACAGTAATCGAGTTCTTTTCTTTTTCTTTTGTTTCTTTCTTCCAATTTCTAGGGTTTCTCTAATCAAATCTAATCTCGTTTCTCTCACTGTTGCCTACTGGTTGCTTTGTAAATTCTGCTTAATTCTTTGTTTCATTGATCTTGAGATAATCTTTTGAAACAGATATTTAAATTAAAAGGTCTTTGGATTTGCTTTTCAGAAAAGATTTATAAAAACATGTTTATAAAATAATTTTATTTTATTAATTTTAGTATTGTTGAAATGTATGGCATGAAACTGATATTATTAAGATATCGAGGTAAAAATGATTAATTTGAAATATAGGGACTAATTATGAACTATAATGAAATCTACTAAAAATGTATCGAATAATTTCTTTAATATCTAAATATGGAAATATCAACGGTATTTCATATTCATAAAGTGACTCGAACGCTCATAAATACAAAAAACATTGACTTACCAAACGATGTTTATTATAAGTCATTGTTATAATAATAGATACTTTAAATAACATGTTTATCACAATGTAGTTATATTTACTTACAAAATCAAACACGGTTTAAAATAATCTATCAATTATCACTATTTACTATTTATACTAATCTAATTATTTTTTCGATACCAAAAAATAGTTTTTTGAGATCAACAGTAATGATTTGTATTATTGAGAACGAGATATTTGTAAAACGATATAAATTAAGCCCATCGATGTGGTGTGAGTCACATGACATCCAATGCTTAAGCCAATAAAATACCTAGAGAGTGTTTAGAACTCACTTTAACTTAATTCAGATTATCAGCTTAACTCAGCATAGATTGGAAGGTGGATCTTCTGACCTTTTGAAAACTTCTAGAGTTGTAACCACTAGAACTTATTTAATGGTAGCTTAATGACTAGTCGTTATAATGTCCAGCATTAAGCTTGGAATAAGTATCAAAGTAACTTTCAGATGTTACTTGGACTTGGCTGATCCTAAAAAGGGTCCTAGCCTCGACGAGCGATCTCTTTGGGTCTTAGCCTTCTCAGTGTAACTCATGTACGTTACAACTTGGAGATATAACGGTCTTAATATTACTTGGACTTGGATGACTCCTAGGAAAGAGTCTTGATCTCTATGGCTGACCCTCATGAGGTCCTAACCCTCTTAACCGCCCTTTGGGGTCGATTTTGGTCTCGAGCGATTCTCGAGGCGTCCTAACCTTCATGGCCAACCCCCGAGGGAGGAGGTGTCACGACCTTCATGGCCGATCTCTTGGAGGTCGGAGTGGCTTTAGCCATCATCCAGGAAGCTCTCAACTTTACCCGAGTATTTTGGAAAATATTTTTCCTATAACAATTTTTAATAATTACTTGATATTTATTCCAAATACACCAAGTATTTAACTAGTTTAAACACATGGTAATTAGTTTCACTTATAAATGAGTTAAACAACTTTGTATCATTATCAACTGATGGCCACATGCCCATAACCTTAAAAACAAAGTAACAATGGGCCCAAATCAAGGGATGGTACGGGCTGGGCCTTCATTCACTAAAAGCAATATAAATAAATAAATTTAATATTAAAATTTACTCCTTTTAAGTATAAATGATTTTCTTGCTTCTATCTTGTCATGAAATATGGAAAAAAAAAAAAAGAAAAAAAAAAGAGAAAAGAGACAAAGAAAACATTGAGGTAATCATTGTTTTGTGAAAATGATTAGTTGGTTGTTGATTATGGGCCTCATAGTCCATAATTATCGGCCCACGTTTCTTTAAAACAGCCCATTAGAAGGGGCCCTCCATGGCAGAGACCAACATTTAATTTCACATTATCTTCATATTCAATTGAGACCAACCCCCAATTTTAGGCATTTAATAAACACACATTCCCTATATAAATAAATATAATTTATAAAAAGTAATAAAAGCACCCACTTTTTCTTCTAATGTCTTTATTTCAACTTCAGCTCTCCTATCTCTGCTGGTACTTGTTCAATAAAACTAGTTATTTGGGTTGGGTGAGGCCGGGATTTATAATGAATAACAATGTTGTCAAATCAAACATATCTCAGCTGGCACTAGTAGTGATGCATTATTATTTACTCGATTAGTTGTTCGAGTCTTTCGTAGTGTATTTATATAGAGTTTGTTGTCTCCAAAAGAATAATAACAATGTTAAAATGAATATAGCTCAACTGACATTAGTTAATGCACTAGTATTCATTCGATCGGTAGTTTGAGCTCTTATTTTAATATTGTAACTTAAAAAAAAGAAATATAAAAAAAATAATGAATGATGATTCAATATACAATTTTTGAACTCGAGAGAAAAAAAAGTCACCTCTAGTTTTAGAATATATGAAATTTTATATATAGCATGGGAGTCAAGTTGATATGGAATTTGGGCGTTATTCCACACATAAAAAGATTTCAATTAATTTTGTGACGAATATACATATTATCTAATATGATATCTATTAAATTATATTAAATCACAAATCAATACAAAAATTTATTGATAGATTGGATAAATTTAATCATATCTCAACTTTGAACTTAAATTTTTTTAGAAATGTCCACATAAAATTATATTAAATCATCAATCAACTCAAAAGTGTAAGCTCGTGATCGGATCTTGAATCAAAGCAATGTCTTTCTTGTTTCAAATCAAGATGTTATTTATTTTCTTCAACCATCCATTGTTTTTTTCTTTTCAATTTTGTTTGTATCCATCAAGAACATAAAAAGGACAATGGACCACCTTTGTCTCTCTCAACTAATTGAAGATAAGATGTTTTATTTTTATTTTATAATTAATGTGCAATTAATATTGGGCCAATTTCATATATATAATACCTGGCTCTTGTAACCAAGACAATAAATAAGTGTGATGTTGAATGACATGTTTCATCCCTAATTAATATAAGCATTCGTTTCTCTTCTCCTAAACTTTTAAAAAATAAAAATCAATTAAAGTCTCCAATGTTAAGTAATGTGTTTTATTTTCATCTAATTATTTAACATAGGTAAGATAAGAGACCCGAACTTTTAATCTCTTGATTAAAGATACATACTTTTATATGAATTGAGATATATTTATATACTTTTAATCATTTATTCTACTGAAATTCTATATATGATAATTAAGATATTCGATGCCCTTTATCACATTTTGCACCCATATTTAATAGATTTCAAATACGAACTCGAATAGTAACTCAGTGACATTAGGATAAATTAATCAAATGAGTTTGAATTTTTAACTTGATTATCTAAAAAAATAAATTGGTGTGTTAAAATCCCCTATTCAAAAACTACAATGCTTCTTCCATCGTATTTAATTGGAGGGTTTCTTGTAATTGTTTTTAGTGTATGCTTTTCTTGCATACTTCTCAATATACTATATATTTTTTCAATAAAATAAAATAAAAGGTCAAGTTAATAACTTTCAAATGCTTAAATGGAAAACCAACCACTTGAATCTCCAAGGAGGTGGCGTAGTTGGTTGAAGACTTGGGCTCGAGAGGTGTGCTACCTCTCGATTTTAGGTTCGAGCCTTATCTGTGTGTAAAATAGCTATCTGTAAAAAAAAAAAAAAAAAAAAAACCAACCACTTGAGCTCCAATATTACAAAATTTAACCTAATTTAATTAATTTGGTGGACAATGTGTGGGAAAATACAATTGGCTATAAAAGCAAAAGGTTTTGGTCATATGATGAAATCAAAGGAAATAGATAAATTTAGAATAGAGTTAAAAGAAAGAAAGTGAAATTGGGGTGTTTGGTTGAGAGAGAAAGAAAGAGAAATGAAAATTTGATACCTAAAAATGTTATATTTAGGTGGTTATAGGGTGTTTTCTCAAAGGGAAAGCAACAACACTCACAATATAGGTGAAGGGTTCTTGTTGCTTGAAATTTTAGCCTTTTTCCATTCTAAGCCAACTATATAACTATATTTCCAAAAACATTCAATAAAAAAAAAAAAAAAAAAAAGTGATTTTGAAGGAGAGAAGCAACAAATTAAATTAGTAAAACTTATAAAAATAGCCAATTTTGTAAAATAATTATAAATATAGTCACTTTCAGAAATATTAGCAAATATAGACACTCTGTATAATAAGTATTATCCCATACGCGTACTTTCTTATAATAAAGTATTAATGATTATATACACAAAAACTCATTTCACGGATCGAAATCTGACGTTGATGTTAAACTGAAAAATTACCAAACAATGATATTATTGCGCCATTAATACATTCAGTAATTAAAAATTGAAGTTAATTAAGAAAATAGTTATATTTAAACATCAAAATTTAATTTTGTCAAAACTAAGTCATTATATACACATCCTCCTATATAAATATCATGTACTATTTAGGACATGTACAATCGGCATTAATAAATACTATTACGATAAAATCAAATACCAATAATTAAAATATACCAATAAAATAAACTAACACATTAATAGAGAGAGATAGCGACGAACATATATTTAATTAATTGATATATGCACCAAATAAAATTCCTGAATATATAAAATGGCTTAATTGGGGAAATTTAAAAAATAATGATAAGAACTCAGAAAATTAAAAATGATTATTCTTCACATGTTTTTTTTTTTTTTTCTTCTTGTTCTTAAATATATATGAGAGAAAATAAAAATAAAAATAAAAATAAAAATAAAAATTAAAAAAAAGGGAAAATTGGTGTTTTAAACTATGTCTATATTAAATTATTATATATTATGATGCTGATGGGAGTTTCAGAAATTCAACAGCCTCCAAACTCGGACCTGAGCGAGAAAGAAGGATTGTTGTCGGAGATATTTCCGGCGTGGCGTAAACCTAGTGTGAGCGACACGTCACCGGCGGTGGTCCCGTACCTTATGACTCTGGTGGGCCCCGCTACGTCAGACGTGGCAGAGCCGCTTGTGGTCCCGAATTGCTGATCAGGTGCAGCGAGAGCGCTGACCCGCCGACACGTGTCCTGCAGCTCTGAATCATAGTGGGCTGCCGGAAAGCAGTGCGCCCCCTGGGTTGCGGCGGCAGCGGAGGCGGAGGAATATTGGTGATGTCTTGGATTTGGAGGGTTGTCGGTGGGGTACTGATCGGGTTTTTTGGGTGGGGAAGCGGCAGAAGACGGCGGGGATGCGGCGGAGGAAGGGTGCAATTGTTGGTGGGGGTTGGTTTTTTCTCTGTCTTCGTCGGAATTGTCGTTATCATCATCTTCATCTTTGGATTCTTGTTGGTACATTTCTTCCACCATGGGTTTCCACAACCGAACCCTGGCATTAATGAACCAATTTGATACCTACACACAAAAAAATTAACATCAATTTAATTTTTCATTCATTTCACTTTCAATACTTTACAAGAAACAAATATATTCAACCCACCAACAATAATTGCACACTGATCTATAACCCTATTTTTATTTCATTCAACTTCAAAGTAATTAACTTCAAAAATGAATATAAACATTCAAAGTAGTGATTTTATATATAGCTGATATTAATCTAATATAATATAGTACAAATGAATCTATAATACTCAAATAATAAGAAGGACGATGATACGCATCATTCACTAGTTTACTCTCATTTCTCCTCTATTTTTATTCTTTTTCTTTCCCTTTGCTTATCACTATAATCAAACATGCGAAAGAGAAGCTCATATTTGAATGTGTATAGAAGAAAAAAATTAAATCCAATTCAAAATTGTAAACTAAATAAGAATTGGTAGACCTAAAAAGAAATTACAACAAAATAGTTTGAACTATTTTTATAGTATTTCAAAAAAAAAAAAGAAAAAAAAAACCAATTTTATAGAACATGTCAGAATGTAACAAAAACAAAACAAGAAGATCTAAAAAAACATATTTATAAGATTGAATTTGAGTACAATTTACTGATTTTCATGAGAGACGACAAGACCAAATTTCGAATTATTGTACAAACAAGGGTACCTTAAATTAAAATATGTGTCTTATTAAACAAAAAAACAAATATATAGAAGCATTAAATTTGAGGAGTAAAAATAAACATTGCCCTAAATAGTAATGAGAGAGAGAGAGAGAGAGAGAGAGAGAAAGTGATTGAAAATTAAGATGAAGAAAAGTGGCTGAAGATGAGTAGCAGCAGCAGCAGCAGCAGCAGCAGCAGCTATTGCTTTGCTGCTATCGCTGCCTCTGCGGCTGAATATCGATGACAATATAAACAGTCTGACAATCAAGCAACAACTTTTCATGGCC
Source organism: Cyclanthera cordifolia (assembly GCA_037832605.1). Taxonomy (NCBI): domain Eukaryota; kingdom Viridiplantae; phylum Streptophyta; class Magnoliopsida; order Cucurbitales; family Cucurbitaceae; genus Cyclanthera; species Cyclanthera cordifolia. The sequence continues at coordinate 27,740 of JBBMEG010066890.1, forward strand.
TTTTCAATTTTACCATTTCACTATTAATTACTAAAGCTATGTTTGGAAAAGGAGAATGAATATAAGTAAGGGGAAGAACGAGAAGTAGAATGATTATTTGTGTTTGAAGTGAAGGAAATAATTCTTAGAAAAATGATTAATTGTATTTGAGATAAATGGAATGATAATGAGAAGAATACAATAATGAGTATGAAGATATGAGGAGAATATAATGTAGTTACGGAAAGAACCAAAAATAATTAGGGAAAAAATGTGATTGTGGGATGATTCGTGTGTTTCCGAATCATCTTATTCTCATTCTTTCCTTTTATTAATGGTGGTCCAAACATAACATAAATCTCAATATTACCGTGCCGCCTAAAATAATTTTATAAATTAAATGTTAAAAAGATTATTACTTGAATGACAACACACAATAAAATTTAGGATTTTTCTACACATTCATGGATAGAAAAGTTTGTCTGGAGTCGAAATTACTTAAACTTAAGGAAGAAAAGAAATAAGAAAGCTTGTGATGTTAGTTATGGTGATTACATAGATACTATAGTTCAAAATAACTATAGTATTATTATTTTCCATACATATTTTTATTATAAAATTGATTTTTATTTTGATCAAACAATGGGTAAAATAAACTTTATTTAGAAAATATTTGATTTAAAAAAGAAAAGAAAAAGAAAGAGTAGTTAGTTAAAACACATGAACCCTAGATCTGAAGAACAGTGAAATATACATATATAGAGGTAGTTTGAACAGTAAAATGTAATTGTTCTTTTGTTTTTATTAGTATTAATATTTATTATTGTCTGTATTTTGTCTTATTTACTTCGAATTTATTCATTGTCATCATGTTTTCTTATCGCGTGGTTGGATTGTTTCAAAAAGAAAGAAGGAGAGATATTAAAGATAGAGAGATGATGCATGTTTGTCTCTAACTACTGTACTTCCTGTTCGCCATTTATTATCACTCTATTTATTATTATTATTTATTTTCTTTTGTGTGTGTGTGTGTGGAGGTAAGAATGGAAGATTTAAGACATATCTCATTAGTGTTATGTGTACAAACTTATTCATTGTTCGACATCGTATGTTGTGTGACATCTATACCTTCGTGTTTTTAAAATTTCATTTTTCTCGCCCGACCTCTATACATGAGATTATAGTAGTTTTATGTTTACAAACATAAAAAAAACTTAAATGAATATTTTGAGTTGAAAAAACAAAATTCAAAATGATTTAATAAATAAATAAGAATAAAAATGTACTCACCTGATTTCTTGATAAGCCAGTTTGCCTAGACAACAAATGCTTATCAGCATCACTAGGGTACCTGAAACAAAAAAAAAGAGGAGAGAAATGGAAAAATTATAAAACATAAGTCCTTGTAAAATCTAAATATTGCTAATAAGGTATTGTTACTTTTGAAGTTCCTTTCTTTTGGTTGTGTCAAAATCTAAGTCAGATGGATTGTGAGAAAAAAAAAAAAAAAAAAAAAACCTGCATGATTTTTGAGCAGCACAATAATAATTGATTTTTTTTTTTTTTTTTTTTTTGTTGAGAATTTGTTGTAGTTTTGCAGCAAACTCTCAGCCTCTCACTCTCCATCATTATCATCTTGAAGCTGAGTTTTTTTTTTTTTTTTTTTTTTTAATGGAGTTCATTCACTAGGTAGCTTTTTCAGACAGCTTTTTTGCTGACCATTTTGACATCCTAGGACAGTGTATCACTGTTTTCTTCATTGTCTCAAACTTTCTGCTAATCATTCATTTATTAGCCCCTTAATTGACTAATTAATTATATCTTCTCTCTCATTGGACTAAATAATCATACCTTACTTTTTTTTTTCTTTTTTTTTTTATTTATTTTTTATTTTTTCCTATCTTACTATATTCTTTCCAACTCAAAAGTTTGTATTTTTGTGTTTTCAAAACAAAATATTTACCGATTTGACTCAAGCAAAAAAAAAAAAAAGAAGAACATAATATTAGGAGTGTTTGTTTGTAAAATTGTAAAATGTTTAGAAATGAGAAGTTATTTTGAGTGATTATAAAGAAGAAATTGTAATAATAGTTTGTTTGTATAAGATTTTTAAAGACCGATTATAAAAACTCGTTTATAAAATTTTCATAAACATTCAAACAAACATTCCTTAGGAGAAAAAGACTCGCAAGTTTGGTTAAAGCGAAAAAAAAACTGAAAAGAAAATAATGAAATAAATAAAAGCAAAATAAAAATAAATTATGCGATTAATGTGATGACTAATTTATGAACTAAATGATAAGAATAGATCTATTTCTTCCATTTTTTCCTTCCTTCCTACCATTACAAACAAATTAAATTTATTTGAAAAAGTATAAACAAAAGACTTTTTTTTATATATTATATTAATATTAGATTAGTCAATCATTTCCTCAACTTTTTTTTTCTCTCTTTATTTGTATATACTTGAAAATTACTAATACAAGATCTAAAAATATATATTGAACAGAATTTGAATAAAGAAACCTTTTTATCAACACATGGATTAAATTCACATTTTTGTAGAATTTATTCTTTGTATGTGGATTAGAGAAATAGCACAACATTTGAATATATAATTTCAATATTAATTAGAGAAAAAACAACTCAATATAGATGTTTTAAAGTTTTAAAATGTGAAATGAGAAATTTTTTGTCATAATATATCGTTAAATTACGGCGTGAAAAAGGTTAAGCTGATAGATTAAAGCAATGAGAAAAGAAAGAAAAGAAAAGGTACGTACGGGTGAAGGAAATGCTCGAAGAGCCAAGCACGCAAGATATTGACAGAGCGTTCGGGCAAGCCACGTTGGGGGCGCCAAGCTTCTTGCTCCATCATGCCCATTTGGTGGAAGGCTCGTTGTTGCCTCAAGCTTTGCTCCAACAGCTTAAGCCGAGGAGTCTCCCCCTTAGTTATTCCCGACCCTCTTCCACCTGCTCCTCCATCTTTCTCTCCCAACATCTCGCAGCTGTTCTTCAGCTGCGCCGATATTGCGTCCTTCAAACATCGGAAATGTCTCGACATCGCCTTCTGAGCCAACGCGGTGTAGGGGACTGCTGCCCCGAACCCCATCACGACGTCGAACGAGTTAACGACCATTTGCAACTGCTCGCAGTAATGGTTGTACCTTCTATCCACCTGCACTTTCCCAATTACCATATGAATATATCATATAAAGTCTTCTCTTTTTTCTTTTTTTTTTTTTTCTTTTTGATCATTACAAACATGTGAAGAGAAATTGGTAATTATTTCGTCTATGAAACAGTGTACACTTTGATAACAATCAAAATCAACTTTCTACAAATATTTAAATTACACTTCACAAAATATATTAATCTAACCAATCCTAAACAATTGTTTAATTAAAATTATATTCCTAAACATTTTCTTTTTCTAATTAACATATATAGAATTTTCCAAAATAATGAAGATAAAAAGGCTTAAATTATAAATTTCATCCTATAGTTTGAATAAAAGTTAGAGTTTAATTCTTATAATTTAAAAATCTAAACTTTAATCTCTCTATAATTTAGTATTTATGTTTTGAAAAATTAGAAATTAATCCTTAAGTTTTGATAAAATCTAAAAAATTATATATGTCGTTCGTAATTGTGGATACTAAAATATATATGTAAAAGGTAATTGCTTATTTTATTTAATGACGAGAGTCTGAGATAAATAATTAATTGAACAAAAAAAAAAGCATCATTCATTTATCAAAAGTTACATTTACGTATTTAATTCGTAGTACAAGAACGATACTCTATTTTTTCAAATGATAGAACTAAATTTTATATTGTCGATCAAAGTCTAGATTTTTAAATCATAGAGACTAAGCTTAACTTTTTGTTCTAATTATAGGCCCAAATTTATAATTTAACCATGAAAAGGGGAAGAATAAAAAGATTACATACCTCATCAAGCATAGATAACAGTTTGACCTTCCTCCTTTGATGGTCGATTCTATCAGCGGCTGATAAAGGTGGCGGTGGCGGTTGATCCTTTGTCGTTGAGGGAGAGACGCCGTCGCCGTCGCCGTCGCCGGCTCGGGAGTTGGAATTGGAAGGAAAATTAGATTTATTTTTGTTAAACTGACCTCTTCCAACGCTACAAAACTCTTCCAATAATTCTTGTGCAGCTTTGACATACTTTGAGTTTCTCAACACCAATGAATTAGAATTTGAAGAACCAATTGATCCAACGTGGATTTGTTGAGGGTGAGGGTGAGGGTGATGTTGATAAAGTAACCCGCTGTCACCCATTCTAAATTCCTCAGCTTTTGCAGCTTGTAAGGATGAAGATAATGACAACGACAAACGTCCATCGTTAGGGTTTGTAGAAGAATTGCTATTATGGTGATGATCTCTTGTTTCTTGCTCTACCCCCCATGTGAATTGTCCGAAACACCCTCCTGAAGATTGGTTTGGAAGAAGCATGTGGAGTGTTGACTGTGGTGGAGGCGGTGGCGGCGGAGGAGACGGTGATCGAAGATTCGGATTCGTAAGAAAAAGCTGCATGGCAACCGCCGAGTCTGCTGCGTTACCGTACCATTCGGTTTCTGGTGGCGGTGGCGGTGGTGGTCGTGGTTGATAATTGAACATTTCGGATAAAATTCCGGTTGAGTCATAGACGTGGTGTAGGGCGTCGTCTTCGTCGTGGTTGATTCCTATCAGCGACGACGACAACGGTGGATCGAAGCCTTGGAGGCGGAGCTTCTCCTTGCGGATCTGGTGAGCTATGTGGTTGTAGTGTTGATGTTGAGCTTCTTGGTTGGTGGCGGCGACACCGGAGGACGTTCTTTCGAAGCCATTGGAGAAGGGCGTGAAGAAGCTTGCCGCCGCCGCTGCCGCCGCAGCGTGGTGGTGGAAGTCTTGTTGTGACATAGAATTATAATATCACTATTTTAAGTTTCACAAAAATAGTGAAATATAAGAAATTGACGCCGTCACTATAATTCCCATATCATCAAATTCTCATAATTCCTTTTCATCTTCATCATCTTCTTTCTCAAATAAAAATAAAATTAATAAATAATCCTTGCTCAATCCACTGCAAAAACATCCCACAAAAAAAAAAAAAAAAAAAAAAATCAAAATTTCAATTTAATTTCGAGCCATAATCCAAAAATTCACTATAAAAATCCAAACTTTTCGCCAGAAGAGTAAAAAAAAAAGGAAAAAAAGAAATGGGTAGTTTTTTTCCTTGGGATTTATTAAGTATTATTATTTTAATTTTGCTTTTCCCCCAAAAAAAAAAAGAAAAAGAAAAAGTAAAAAAGAAATACCTGTTGGAGTTGAGAGAGATGAGAGGAATTCAGACATCGTTTTCACTTCTGAGGAATTGAAAGGTTGTTCTTCAATTGTTCTCATTTCTGTCTCTCACTGTTTTTTTTTTTTATATATATTTTCTTTTGGGGCTGCAAATCGACTTCTGGAAAAGGAGAGCTGCAACTTCAATCTCTATATACAGTATATAAAAAATTAAAAAAAAAAAAGAAATTAAATCAAAAAAGAAAACAGGCTTTAAGACTGATATCTCTCTCAAACAAAAAAAAAAAAAAAAAAAACCAAACCCAGCAGAGAGAGAAATATTGGGGAAGAATAAAGAAACATAAAAGCTTTTCTCTATTATATTCCTCTTTCTTCTATATTTCTAATTTTATCTCCATTTTTTAAAAAATAAATGAAAATTTTTGCAGATACATTGCCCAAAATACCCTCAGAATAAAAAAAATTATATATATATATATATATATATATATATATATATTGTGAGAAGTTTAAATGTTGTCACTTTTTGAGTTAACAATTTCTAATTATGCTTCCCTTCTTTCTTTTTTTTTTTTTCATTTGATGAAATATTTATTTGAATTTAATGAGTTTCGTGTCATATTCATTGTAATTCTTTTTAATTTATCGCAAAAATAATTGATTTGGTGAGAAATAGTTCATTTATCATATGAATGCTATAACAAACTTTATATGTGGTGTTTTATTTTTAATTTTGTGGATGAGTTACAAATGAATATTTACGATTCTTTTTCATAAAATCACATTTTAACGAGCTATTCCAATGATTCAAAAGAATTAGTCTTTAATCATTTATTTATAATTACTTAAAATAACTCTTCATTTCAAAACTACACTATGTTTTTTTTTTTCACTTATCTACAAAAATTCACATAAAAATAAATTATTACCGACAACACTCCACCAAAATCAATATTTAAAATAACTATTATTACATTGGCAATAAAATAATATTTTATTCTTGATTTTTTTTTTTTCAATATCGGATTCTTGATATTAAATAACTACAAGATAATAAAATTCAATACATAATGTAAACGTAGAATTAAATATTCTCTTAAAAAATAATCAAATGTCAACATGAAAATAGTCAATAACCACACAAACTAATCCAATAGAAAAATGTTTAATCTTCAAATATTTTTTT
>JBBMEG010066890.1:34314-50062 GCA_037832605.1 Cyclanthera cordifolia
AAATGTCAACATGAAAATAGTCAATAACCACACAAACTAATCCAATAGAAAAATGTTTAATCTTCAAATATTTTTTTAGTATTATTTTAATTGAAGAACTTCTTTGGACAAAACACAAGGAATAACTTACAAAGGATAAGAATAGTACAAAGTCACCTCAATGATCCGAGTGGCGGGATGTCCAAAATACCCTCGCCAATTATTAAATCTGCACTTTCGAGACGAGGGTAAATCGGTAAAAGTTGGAATAATAATTAGCAATGCCGAAGAGAGACAAAACTCAAAAAGGGATTGTAGCAATGAAATTAATTAACGCTGTGATGGAAACATTTTCGCACGCGCGGAGGATATGTGGCACGTGCCACAGGTTGGGCTGAAAGAAAAAACCAGATTTAGGTTCCTTGTATGGAGTGACAGCCACACGTAACCGTTTTATGGTTTTGCACTCTACAAATTTTCATGTGACCAAATTACCCTCGAGGAGAGGCGAGAAAGACGAGAAGAAGAGAGAATGAAGCGATTTGAATAAATTATTCTTTCTCCGACTTCTTGTAAGAGGTGTTTGGATTTTGGGAAGAGGAAATGAAGTGATTTGAAAAAATAACACTCTCTCCAACTTCTTCTAAAAATTGTTTGGATTTTGGGATAAGGACCGAGAGGAGAGAAAGAGGAGGAAGAAAAGAAATAAATGATTTAAAGATATGAAATATGTGTTTGATGTTATATAAGGACAAGGTTGAAAAAACTTTTTTTGAGATTTACTTTTAGGAGAAAAGATATTTATTTAGGTGAAATTTGATATAAAATTTAATTTGAAGTTTGATGAAATGACGGGGAGAGTTGAGAACTACTAAAAACAAACCAGAAGTTTAGTTCATCTCTTCCTCTCTTCCAAATTCAAAAATTTAGATTTGAAAGGGAAGGAAAAAGAATCTTTTCCCGTCGTTTAACCCACCAATTTTTTTTTTCATCAACTAACTGCTAATTAATTTACTCTTACTTTTTTTTTTATCACTTCCACTCCCTTCTTTCGAATTTATTTGTGGCCTCGAATATCTACTATGGCTTACTTGTTTTGATCGGATCTGATCTTTTGGAATCATCAAATACCGACTTAAGCTGATGTTCATATTGAGCTATAATTTCATATTAGATAGTATAAGCAAATGTCGTTAAAGCTCTACTCTTATTGGCAGTTTGTATATATGTTTTTAGAAAATTAACAATATTTTGGAAACTAAAAAAAAAAATTAATTAATTTTGTTGAGAACTCAAACACTTGGACAAATATACGAACACTTGGTAAGAAATCAAAAGAAACCAACTTTTATTTTTAAATAACCAAAAAACCAATTATAAAGGTTAAAAATTTTAAATTGTGCACTTCAAATTTATAAAAAGTTTAGAAATTTTCAAGATTAAAAAAAAAAAAAAAAAAAATCTAGTCACCACAATTTAAAAGGGTAGTGTCTCATTCAATAATATATATATATATTTTTATTTTTTTTTAATTTATTTATTTTTATATTCATCATACTTGTTTTTCATAAAAAAAGTATATATATATTTTTAGTATAAATTATGGGAGTAGACCACGAACTCTACGTAAAAAATGATACAAACGGATGTTAATGCATCACTATAACAGTTGAGTAATGTTGGCTTTGGAAAAATGAAAATGTTTTTTTATCACATAAAACTTGAATTATTAGTTCAATTAAAGGAAAACATGTTTTCAAACATATATATATATATATATATATATATATATATATATATATATATAGAGTATAATACATAACATAAAACTCATTTGTAATCGAGATTACTAGTTCGAAATCCGTTCTAAATGTTGTTGTCTATTTAAAAGAAATTCTTTCCTTCTAAAATTTCATCCAAACAAAATTTTTACGTTGGATCTAAGTTGTTTTCTCTGGCTAAATACCTCATAGTTAATATATATAAATAAATAATTTTATGAATAAAGAAAGTACTTTATACTATGTATTAGTCAACAAATAATTTGGTATTTTTCGTTTGAAGTGTAACGATCATGTAGAAGAAGAGAAGAAAAAAACTTTTCAATAATATTGTTAAAATTATTTATTATTAGCTTTATTTTTGTAAACTAAAAAAAGAAATAAGCTCAACTAAAAATGGAAAAATAAGGTTTCTTATAAATAAAGAAAAGATATTAAAAAAAGAAATGAAAAAAATGCGGTTCATTTTGAGCCTGTGCTACCAAACCAAACCCAAATAATGAAGAAGATCAAAACTACTTTAGTTTCCAACTGCAAACCGGCTTGACATGTGACATTACAACCGGCTCATTTCTTCTTTACTTTTCTCTCTAATTTGTTTATATTATATTCCTTAATATTTATCTATTAATTATAATTTACACTCCGTAGTTTTTGCAATCCTACGTAAGTATCCGTGACATGGTGTTTAATCGGATTACCTTCAAATAATAAAATGAATGCACCACCAGCCTTTTTCGTTACTCTCTATAGCTTAAAAAAAGTTAAACACATTGGTTTCATTGGTAATCATTCAGTTCGAGCAGTTGTGCTCTATATCTTGGATTTATTGTCTCCTTTTTCAATTTGTATTTTTAAAAAAAAATAAAAAGAAAATAAAAGTTAAACTTTAGTTTGATAGTTTCAAAAATTAAAATTTAATCCCTGAGATTTAAAGAAAGCTAAAATTTAATCCACGTTCTTGATTTATGGTTTGGTGTTGTATTATATTTGTGATATATTTCTTTGGAACCCATTTATTATTTTTTTTAAAATTAATTTTTTTTATCGACTTTTGAGAGTTAATAGTAATTTTGTTTTGAAACTTTGATACTATTTCGTACAAAATTGTTGTGAATTTAATATCTATATGTTACTTGTGTTTTTAATAATCAAATTAAAACATTTGAAATTAACTTTCTTACATTTATGAAATTTGATTATGATTCATATTTTTAAATTATGAGAAAATGAAAAATAATAATTATCAAACAAGATCTACACTATATTTAAAGTGTTATACGACATATATCTATATATACGTATACATATATATAATTAAAAGATATTTTAAAATAAAAAAGTTCAAACATGTAACTCAATGGACGTTATATTTAACACATTCGTTGCAATAATATTACAATTATATTAAGGTAAAAAAAAAATGAAATTATTAAAATAATTATATGTTTTAATAAAGGAGTGTGGTGTAGGTATTTTTCTCACGTGAATCCCACTCTTCATCTCACACGTTTGGAACGCCCATCTTCCATCATTGAAAGCGAAGTAACTTCTCTCTCAACTTCAAAAACTGGTTTTTATTTATGAATAATAAAAAAGAGGATTTTTTTAATGTCAAAGTTGTAGAAAAAAATTTCAAATCTAGTAAAGATTAAAACATTCCTTTCACTTGTTAAATTTTAACTTTCAAATTGACGAGATCGAATACCGAAAGGGTTAGTGACGCAGTGATTTCATTGTTTAGTGTTAATCCAGCTCAACACCAACGTCACGAGTTCATTTGAGAACAGGTTAATGAAGAAATTGGTTAGATGATATGTTGTAATGAAAACAAACAAAAATTTAAAACTTCTCTTCTTCTCCTTTAAATCCAATCACCCCCTTGGTTAAAACACATGATTGTTAAAAATAAAGTATTTTTTTTATAAAGCAACTCCAAAGTGAAATGGGAGAAATCCAACCAAGAACAACAATGTCTTATATTGAGTCATATATTGTTAAAGTTTTGCATTTTTTTGACATTTACTTTTAAGGATTTTCATAACATTTACTTGATGTTTGCCTTCAGAACGGCAAGATGATGATTATTGGTGTTTGAGCCACCGAAAATCATTCATTCCGTAATAATGTTTTTTCAAAATTATCTTTTTATTTTTCTTCTAATTACTTTCTTTTTTTTCATAATTTTTAATCATTTTCATAACTATTTTTTACTCTATCATAATTAATTATTATTTTATTTTTCTCATTATCATTCTTTTCACTCAAACACAATTAATCATTCTCCTCATAATCATTCACTTAACCATAAACACAATTCATCTTTCTTTCCATAATCATTCCCTTTCTCGTTCTCTCTTAATTCTAATTCCTCCTATCTCATTCCTTTTGTCTTAAACACACTCTTAAACGAAAATACAAATGCTGACAAGTTAAAAATAATAATAATTTAATCTCCTAAATAATATATAAACAAAAGAAAGTAAAAGTACAATTTTTGTTTTACGTTTGAAATGTAATATTTATTTGATTCTTATATATATTCTTCTTTTTATATATATATAAAAGTATAAATTTTTTTTTTTTACTTATTTTATTTTAAAAAATTAAACTTACGTCAAAACTAAAATAGTAAATATTTTTATCTTTAGTAGAGTCTTTATTCTATTTTGTAATTAATGACTTTGTTAATTTATTTTATTTTTTGAGATTACATAAAAATTGGAGTGGAGAATCAAATTCGTGACCTCGTGGTCATAAGACATATACGCTGAAGTATTTTTAACAGTTTAAACTTGAAGAAGACTTCCCACTACATGCAAGTTTAAAAATAATTGATCTCTATGACAACAATATTATCATAAAGTTATTGGTTCAAATTATTCATCCATAAATATTGTTGGGTAAAAACCCGAGTCTCCATTTCCGCCCGAATTTGCATACTCGAGATCCATTATCCCTACACCTCATCTTTGGTGTAGTAGGAATATTCCAAATGGGTTTATTTTTCAAATATATAATTAACTTTAAAAATATTTCAAAACTACAATAAATAAATAAATATAAATAAATATATTTATATATATATAATTCAAATTTTAGATAGAACAAGAAAATAAAGTTGCAATATTGCAAGAGGACATAGGATTCCGATTGCGACCAAAAGCGGTCTATCCCTTCCCAATAATGGCAATAACCTAACCAAAAATAAAATTTTAATTTATTTTAAAACACCAATTTAATATTAATTAATTACTAAAATTTTTAAAATACATTAAAAAAAAATCCCTAATTAAATGGAAAAAAAAGAAAAAGAAAAAAGTAAGCCAATTGAATATTATAGTTGTGTATCTCAGAGGAGTTGTCCATTTCACTGTTTTGAATTCAAGTTAAACGTCTTTCATTTTATTATATTTTGTAATTTGATTACTTCGAAGTCTTAATATGATATCAAAACTAATTAATTCGTAAACAAGTTAATGGTGTTAGTTTGCAAAATTGTGAACTGATTATTCTTTTGTGATAATTACAATAAAATAAAATTTAATATTTAAAAGTTACTTATTTTAAATATTTAAAAGTAATAATTACACTAAAAATTTTGTTTGAATATAGTTTTCAAAAGTATTTAAAATTCAGAAATAATGATAGTAAACTTGTTTGAATGGAATTTCTCTTACGAATATTTAGTAAATATTAAATTTGAAATACTATTTAAATGTGTTCTCTACCTATTTCCATGAATTTGGCAAAAAAAAAAAAAAAAAAAAAATCAGGGATAAAGAAAAATATAATAGAAGAAAGTGAGAGTGAAAATAAATAAATAAATAAATAAAAATATATATATATGAAGTGAAGTGAAGTGATTGATGTACGAGGAAGCGTCAACAGCGAATTTGAGTGTGTTGTTTTTGCCGAATTCAGGATTTTGAAAAGGAAACTCCAAACACAACACAGCCCCCTCTCTTTTTATTCATCACTTCAACTAAATTACCAGAGCCTACCATAGCCATGATTAAACCAAAATTAATTTATATTTATATATATATAAAGAAAAAAGAAAAAAGAAAAAAGAAAAAAAGAAAAAGAAAATTATAATGGTCCCTCACCTTAGTTTTGTCTTCCGCTTTTTTCTTTATAAAATAATAATAATAATAAATTATTATTATTATCCTGCTTTCAACTTCACATTGAAATCATTAACATTTATACTTTTAATACATTCTCTTTGTTAACACACATACTTCTTTTTTCCCACTTCCTTTGCTGGCCTGCATGCATGTCTCTTCTATTTCCCCCCCTTTTTTTTATCATTTAAATTCTTAATTATTTTATGATATTTATTTCAAATATATATTAAGTTTTGAGACATGAATACACAGTTGGTAGTTGTGTGTCTGTTGAAGGTTCACTTTCACATGGTAAGCTAGCCATGTGGCTCATAGAAGATAAAGCTAACTAGTCTTCACATATCATTTGAATTCCATCATTACAAATTTATTAACTTTTGAATTCTTCTTTTTTTTTATGGTTCTTACTTCTTGGAACAAATAAATTATATTTCAAATGTACCCTTTTTTTTTATTTTGTCAAAATAGAATTCTTTCATTTTTTTTTTTTTTTTTTTTGTTTATTGTGGTTTAAATTCAACAAGTGTCGTACATTTGAGGTAACAAAGTTTTGTTCTATATATATATAATTATTTATTTATTTATTTTGTGAAAGTGATGTAACTCTTTGTGAAAGTTTTTATTATTTTGATATTTATATTTAATTTGTGTTTTTTGAAACTAAAATAAAGACTTTGAAAAAATAGTTTTAAAATAGTTTTTTGGTTTATGAAATTTAATTAGGATTTAGAAAAGACGAGAAGATTTGAGTAATTATAAAATTAAATTAAAAAAATTGAAAAATAAAAAATAATTTGGGACCTCAGTTTCGTATAAACACATTATAAAGTTTTTGTCATTATTTTGTGTACGTACATACTATGTAATACTACGTAGATTTGGAACAAAATAAAAAGGGAAAAAAGTATTTTTACCAACAAAAATATAAGCTCCTTTTTAAAATCGAATTAATTTAAAGCTGCTTAAGAACATTTTTAGATAAATAAAATAATATTGAAATATCCTGTAAACAAAAACTATCATCATGTAACGCCCGTGATTAGAAGGGGTACATGAATGAACCGAGTCCACATCCGAATGAGAGGGATCTTGGGAGATAGAGTCTCATGGTTAAGAAAGATTTAATAGAATTGATTTGTACTACCTATACCAACAAGATGCACCTTTCTTTTCGGTGACTCAATCGAAAAAACTTCACAATTAAGCGTGCTTAGCTTGACTAATCCTAGATTTGAGTAGTCCTAGAATGAGTGACCTCCTATGAATTTTCTTAAGACTCATATGAATGAGGACAGAACATCCTGAAAAGATTCAACTAAAAATATTAAAATAACAAATTTAAAGAATATATATTGATATTTATTATTCATAAAAAATCCTAAAAAAATTATGACAAGTGGATATATATTAATTAAACAGATGAAGATTGGATAAATGAGGTTTAAGATGGGTATATATATACTGAAAATAATAAAAATGTTAGTAATTTAATTTCCAAATCTTATATATTAATATTGATTGGATTTTGATCATCATTAATTATTGTGTTTTTGTATGATAGGGATTCAATGAGCAGTTGGAGATGTTAAAGCTTTACCAATCACTTTCTTTCAATAACTTTCTAAAACATTGCTTCATGTTTAAAGAAACACAAATATTCAACCTTTATTATGATTCAAACTTAAGCTTTCTCTCTATCATCTCTTTCTACCAAACCCTAAAATTAGCTTAATTAATTAATTAATTCACTTTCTTTTGCCAATGGTTGGGAAAAATCAAACCCAACAAACAATATCAATTTTAAAAGTATCTATTAATTGGAATTAATTATTAAAATGAGATTAATTATCTTATCTTATATATGATGGGCCACACTATAGAACTTTAAAAAGAATAAAAATCTCACTAAGTGTACTTATTGTTTTGTCTTTTTGAAACCCTAAATAAACCATTTCACCCAAATTAATAGGTCATATTGAAGTCAAAATAAGTCAATTGAGTGTTTTTGGACCACATTTCTCTTAGATCCCTAGTGGAAAATGCCAAAACCCCATATTCATATGAACCTTTAAGAGATCAATTAATTTAATGAAATTAAAAAAATTAATCACCTTTTTGTCTCACAAGAGAGAGAGAGAGAGAAGTTAGTTAATCATTAATATACATGTTAATGATTGATACCCATGATTAATTATGTCAAATTAACTAGAAAAAAGTTGAAAAAAAAAAGGCAAAGTTGAGAATGAATTCTCATTTGTTGTGATTGTGTTCTTGGGACTTGAGAATCAAAACATTAGCTTTGTCCTTCTCAAAGTGGGTCACTTTCCTCTCTATCTGATGCCAATCTACATTAACTAAGGGACCAACATTCCCATGGTCTTTGAATCACCCACTCCTTTTAATTCCACACAAAAATTTTACCTTTTTAGCCTCAACAATTTTGATTTTAATAAATCTATAATCTTATCGCATCGAGTACTGGATTAATTAAATTTAAACGAGATAGATATAGTTCTAATCTAGAAAATCAAGGGGTTTTTTTTTTTGTTTTTAATATGTAGTAGAATTAACGAGATTGAAAACGTCGTGCGACGAGAAGTATGGATGAGAGATAGGTTATAGTATGTGTGTGTGTGTGTATATGGCTTTTGATATAAATGATGGGAAAAGAAAGAGGGGGGAAAAAAGTATGGAGAAATGGGGGATTTTGGGGGAGGGCTTTTAATATTGGGTGGCCCTCTAAGGAAGAAAATGACAACATTGAAATAATTGAAAGGCAAATGCATTAGTGAAACAAATTTATTTTTTATAAAGTTGAAAAAAGAAAAATAAAGGATATATATTATTTTATGTATAGCTAGGGTTATGAAAGTGGTCCATGAAGAGGCATATTAGACAAGGGGTGGTCATGGCCACATGGGAATTGTGGTCCTAAAATATTGACCTTTATTCAAAAAAAAAAAAAAAAAAAAAAAAAAAAAAACCCTTTAGAAGAGAGATGACAGCCTGTTCAGCAAACACAAGAGAAAGAAAGAACTTTTTAATTTTTAAATTTTTTTTTTTCCTTCTTTGCCCTTTTTAGAGGGCAAAAAGAAGTGGGCTGGACATTGAAAGAGTGTTTTGTATCCTTGGGCCCATATACCAATTTTGGGTTTAGATATGGGCCGGTTTGGGCTGGGTCCAACTAATTAGCCCATACAATGAAATGATCTTATAACCATATATTTTTAAAAAAATATGAATTGATTTTTTAAAAATATATGACTACAAGCTCATTTCATTTTAGTATAATCAAGAGCCTACCCCTCCAAATCTCAATATAAATATGGTTATATAAAGTGTGTGTGCGTGTTACTTAATTGGACTCGGCCCAAATAGGTCCATATAAAAAGCCCAAAATTGGTTCATTTTTATTATAGGCCCACCCTATAACCGGCCTGCAAAACACTGTATGTCCAGTCCACTTCTTTTTGCCCTCTGCAAGGGCAATGAAAAAGAAAACAAAAAAAATTGTTTCACCCGAAGGTTTTATGCTTTCTCGCAATTTATCACATTGTTTATGCATTTTTATTATGAGACTTCATGGTATTTACTTCAATAATCTATCTATTGGTTTGCAACAGATAGGTCGTGTATTATCGTACAAAGTTTCCTTCGATGAAGCTTTATAATTATGTTACAAGTATAGTTGTGAATCTACACATTGACTTTACTACTACACCGTTTGCTTCATCATCTCATTCTTACTTAGTTAAACCTTTTGATATTTCTTGTTACGTTGATTTTAAAAAGTTTTATACCAAATATAGATGTTTTCTGACAACAATTTTATAGCGTAAAAAGTCAACCTCTTTCAAGGAGTTATGAAACACCAACACATAACCAATAGAACTTAAATTCATACCACAAACTGATCCAACTCCTCCGAGTGTGATTACCTAACCAGGAAGAACCAAAGACAAAGCTAGAATTGCATCACCAACAACTCAATGATAAGTTCATAACCAACATGAAAATCCAGAGATCCAACTTGAGAAGCTGCGAACCTCCAATTTCTCTAAGGTTTGAGATGATTTGAAAGCTAGGAACCTCCAATTTGGATATTGTTAAACATAACACAGATAGTGACTTAATCCTCCCACTAAAGTATGGCTAAATTAAAATAATAATAATAATAGTAATAATAATAATATATTTCTGTTTTAAAAGAAATAAAAAAAAGATAATAATAATATGGTAAATGTAACTGAATGTTTTCATAACCTCCCTTCCTTAGACATTGCCGTTGGAAAAAATTCTATCTTTAGAACAAACGTTGTTTGTTTTTCTTTTTAATTTTTCATCTCCAAATTCTCCTCCTCACAACTCCGACAATCCCTCCCTTTCTCTCTGTTTTTATGAATAAAAAATAATCCATTATGTTAGGCGGCGGAGGCTCATCCAAAATTTTCTCCGAACAAAGCCTTTCAATTAAACTCACAAAATCCTCCGACATCAAACCCTCCGCCGCAGACGGCGATGTTATGGAACCCGACCCGTCATTCTTCGAACCCGCATCCACCTCCCCCTTCGCCAAATCCCCATGGTCCGCCCACTTACCCGACCCGCTTCCACCCAACGACGCCGGGGATTCCAATTCCTTCCTTCCCAACGTCTTGATGGGCTCCCTCGTCCGCGAAGAAGGCCACATCTACTCCCTCGCCGCCGCCGGCGACCTCCTCTACACCGGCTCCGACAGCAAAAACATCCGCGTTTGGAAAAACCAAAAGGAATTCTCCGGATTCAAATCCAACAGCGGTTTAGTCAAATCCATCGTAATCGGAAAACAAAAAATCTTCACCGGACATCAAGACGGCAAGGTCCGGGTCTGGAAAGTCTCGGGTCGGGACCCGAGTATCCACAAACGAATCGGAACCCTACCCACGCTGAGCGATTACATCAAATGCTCGATCAAACCCAGGAATTACGTGGAAGGCCGCCGCGGTAAGAATCTGTGGATCAAACATTTCGATGCAATTTCATCGTTAAGTTTGAGCGACGACCATTTATTTCTATACTCTGCTTCTTGGGATAAAACGTTTAAAGTCTGGAGGGTTTCCGATTCGAAATGTTTGGAATCGATTCAAGCTCACGACGACGCGGTCAACACTCTGGTCTCCAGCGTTGACGGATTGGTCTTCACCGGATCTGCCGACGGAACGGTGAAGCTTTGGAGGAGGGAATTACAGGGGAAAGGGACCAAGCATTTTTTCTCTCAGACATTGGTGAAGCAAGAATGTGCGGTGACGGCGTTGGCGGTCAACGACGGGGCGGCGTTTGTGTACTGTGGGTCGTCGGACGGAGTGGTAAATTTCATGGAGAGGGAGAAATCGATGGCGCACGGCGGCGCGTTGAGGGGACATAAGCTTGCGGTTCTGTGTTTGGCGACGGCGGGGCGGTTGCTTTTGAGTGGCTCCGCCGATATGGGGATTTGTGTCTGGCAGAGAACTGGGGCGGCGGAGCATTCTTGCTTGTCGGTGCTGACGGGGCATACCGGTCCGGTGAAGTGTTTGGCGGTTGAAAAGGACCATGAGGCTGCTGAAGGAGAGCAACGGTGGATTGCTTATAGTGGTAGTTTGGATAAGTCCGTTAAGATTTGGAGGGTGTCGGAACAATCGCCGGCCGCCGCTGCCGCAGCCGTGCAAGGTTCGCCGCAGTACTTTGCCGATTCTTCCTCTGAGACTGGTGTCTTGGTAAATGCTCCCAGTTTTGCTATTCGAGAGCAATAATTAAAAAGAAAAAAAGGAAAAAAAAAATGATAGTTAATTTAAAAGGTAAATTATAAATTTATTCGTATTTAGTTTTTTTTATTTAAAATTTTAGATTTTGGTTCTCAAAAAATATGAAATTTAATTTTTATAATTTGGAGAAATATAAAATTTAATTCTTATAATTTAAAAAAATACAATTTGTTCTAGTTTGATAAAATTAAAAAAAATTCAAAATCGTAGAGAAAAATTAAATACACCTAATGTTTTTGAAATTTGACAATCAATTATTTATATCACACTCTCATCATTAAACATATAAATAATTAACGTTAAATAAAATGCACCAAAATGGCAGACCCACATTGATTATTTTTTAAATTTTATTAAATTTTAGAGTCTAAATTTTAATTTTTTAAATTATATGACTTAATTATAAATTTCTCCAAATTATAGGAACAAATTTTTATATTTTTAAATTAACAAAATTTATAATTTACCCGTATTTTTTTCATATATTTATCTTAGCATTGATTTGGTGAAATTATTACCTAAACTTTTTGTTTTGTTTTTGAGAGGCTTTTATTGCCTTAAACTTCTGTAACTAATAGTTTAAGCTTTGAAAAAAAAAAACAATTGTTACAATATGTTTGAAATATTGACAGTTTTGCATTATTATTATTATTTGAAATAGTGAAATATTGACTGCTTTGCTTTTGCTTTTTACATAATTCCCACACGTTTGAAGAGGGCGAATGGGAAGCGTGAGGAAACGGCGTTTGGATGGTGGATTGGGGTTGAAACTGTTAGTAAAATGTTGTTTGCGGCGGTGGGTTGAGATAAAATAAAAGTACATTGATGAGATGTTTTTTCATAAAAAAAAGTAAAATATATTGTTTTTATATAAAAATAAAATAATTAATAAATAATATTTTTAATTGAATATTTCATTAATATTTTAAAGTTTTTTTTTAAAAAATCAACCTTCTAAAGTTTCATTTCTTATTTTATTAAATATATATATTTTCTTTATTTACAAAATAACATATTTAAAATTTATTTACATTTTATTATTATTTATGAAATTCAAAATTTGTTACAATTAAATGATCAAAATAATTACAAATATCTTTAAAGGACGCGATATAAAGTATGAATTTTTTTTTCAAATTCGTTAACTGTAGTGTAAAAATAAATATGAAAATAGAAGAAACATATTTTTTTGATTATTAAATGAAGTAGCATAATTGATTAAACAAACAATAATCAAAAAGATCAAATACATATTTATGATAATACATATATATATAAATAATTATAAATATGATTTAAATAACAAGATATATGGTAAAAAAATACATTAAATATTGAAAATAAAGTAAATACACATAAATAAAATATATATACAATTTATAAATAAATAAGTTAAATAAATCAGTTGGTTAACAATATTTGATTTATTTAAAAAGTTTAGGTTCGAGTCATAAGCTGAACAACTTAAATGAAAGAACAAGGGAAAAATCAAACCTTGAATTCCGTTTTTTATTTCAATTTTCTGTAAGAATTTGCTTTTTTCATTTTAATTTATAAATATATTTTAATATTCTAAAAAATTAAATCCAATAATCTAATATTGTACTAAAAAAAAATTGAATTGGTCCATTTGATCAGTTTATGGTTCGATTTAGTTTCGTCGGATATTAATTTTTTTTCTTTCACCTCTATTCAAAAGCACTTTGATATGTGCACGCATTAAGCTGCTCAACTATAAGTTATCATTACTATAATAATTTGATATTCAGTTTCATGAATTCTTCATAACTTGGGGAAGGAATGTGCATCAATGATAAACCAAAATTTATACGAATAAAAGTTTTCAATAAAATTTTGTTAAATCAAATGTCAATGAATAACCAAAATTAATTGCTAAATTTTTAAAGATATTTCAAAGGTTAGTTTTGTCTGGGAAAAATTGCACTAACCACCCTTAAAATATGATGTTTATAACAATTAAGTTTTTAAATTTTCAATTTGATCAATCATCTCTCTTAAAATTTGAAAAGTGTTGTAATTAACATGTTTTAAGTTAATTTTAAGAGATTTTCACATGGATAAATAGGGTAAAATTGTCCTTTTTTTTGTCACTATAAAAACTTATAACTAGAGAAATTTATAACTTTTTATCTCTTATAAAATTTTAACGAAAATTTTGTAAAATAATGGATTTTTTAAATGTGTGTATATTTGTTAATTAATGGGTCTTTTCACTATTATAATAATTTTTTCAAGAAGTTTTTAAAAAAAAATTAATTATTAAAAAAAATTCGATTCATTTGTTTTTATTGACATAAAATATAATTAATTATTAATATAACATTAAATAAAAAAATCCAAACGCTACACTATAGTAACTCAACAAAAAAAAAATGAAAATTATAATCATTCATTAAAAGAATTATCGATAAAGATATATATTCTTTTCTTGTTTTTATTCATATTTTTAATTTTAAAATATTTTGAGAAAATTATTAAAATATTGAAAATACTCATTAATTAACAAATATACACATTTAAAAAATCTATTAATCTAAAATTTTTCATTATAAATTTATAAGATGTAAGAAATTCTTAATTTTTGTTAGTTATAGACTTTTAGAGAGAAAAAGAAAACTAAATACTAAAAGAAAACAATTTTACCTTCTTCACATATTTGAAAATCTCTTAAAATTAACTTAAAAGTGTTAATTACAATACTTTTCAAACTTTAATTGCTAAGATTGAAAGTTTAAGACTTAATTATTAATTACAAACAACAAATTTTAAGGGTAATTTGTGCAATTTTCCTTTTTAATTTAAATAAATCAATTAATTTTCAACTACCAAATCGTTTTAAAACATGGGAGATATTTAATTAAAAGTCACTTCCCCCTTCACTGTTCTACTATATAAATTAAATGAACTTCTTTTTTTCTTTTTTTTTTCAATTATTCCCATCAAAATCACAATTCAAAACAACACTAATTAAACAAGGTTTTAGCAGCCATGGCTTCCTCTTCCAATTCTTTAAGCTCATTCTTCCTCAAACCCTCACTAAACAAAAGCTTGTAAGTAAATCTATTCTTAATTAATTACTCTATTTTGTTTTATCTTAATTTTTATTTTTGTTAATTAATTAAGTACTAATAATAAGATTAAGAAGGTTTATCTAAAAGTTAGGAGTGGGGCCCAGTGGAAAGAGAGATTCAAGAATTTGAAGACAAAGACATGTTGGAAAGATATATCAAATTACTCATGAGAGTAAGACCAAGAGTAATATTCCAATCATTTGATAAAGTCTTGTATGTATGTATGTATGTATGTATGTATGTATGTATGTATGTATGTATGTATGTATCATACCTGCGTTAGGGAATAACCTGTTGGAAAAGAATTCTGAATATAGTAAGTATTTCATTACAGCATATTCAAAATCTTTTTGATTTTTGCAGATTATGTGCTTAAAAGATATTCAAAATCTCTTACATTTATCATCATTTCTAAACCTTTTTTTTTGATTTTTTTTTTTGAGATACTGTTATGGTTGTTTCCTACCGTTGAACAATTTCTGGCAAATCAGAAAAATTTGAATAAATATTCATTTTAAAGAAAATTTTCAACATAAAAAGATTTATGAAATTGAAAAATATGATCATTTTTTCTTTTTCTTCTAATAAATGGAATAAAAGCAAAATTACCTCAAAGAATGGAATCGCCGCTCATAAGAAACATTGATTATTGTTCGAGTCAACTAACATACATTTGATTATTGCTACATAACATATTGTCTATAAGATATCAAAAAAAATTATTAAAAAATAAAAATTTAAATAGATAATTATCATGAATTTGGTCATTAAGTCGTTTCATGATAATTAATAATGTTTAACAACTCTGAATTTTGAGAACATCAATATCTACAAATATATCATTTTGACAACGTAACAACAACTACAAAATATAACACTTTGTAAAAGGTTTTTAAACACTTATGGAGCGTTTGTTTGTAAAATTGTGGAGTGTTTATTTTGAGTGTTTAGAAATGAGGAGTTATTTTGAGTGATTATAAAGAATA
>JBBMEG010066891.1:0-13741 GCA_037832605.1 Cyclanthera cordifolia
CCACCCTTTTGTGGGCCGAAGTAGGTCTTGCCCCCCCCCCCCCCCCCCCCTCTCCCAAGGGTTGGCCAAAGAAGGTAAAGGCCATATCAGTCAAACACACTCTGACCCCCTCACAAGTCGATCAAACTCGATTTGACTCCCCTGGGGATCTGCCAAAAGAGGTAAAACCCCTAGAGTTCGCCAAAATGAGGCTTTGACTCCAGGGGCCGTCCAAACTCACTCTGAACCCCTTAAGTGTCGACCGTAGAGACCTTGACCCCGGGGTCGATCGAGTCAACTTCTGGCTCCTAAGATTGGTCAAAGAAGGCATTGACCCCTTAGGGGTTAGCCAAGGCCAATTTACTCTCCCTTCCCCCCGAGGGTCAATCAAAGTAGGCCAAGACCGTTCAAGAGTCGCCCATGGTGACCTTTACCCTTAAGAGTTCTTCAAGCCCAATCTAACCCTCTTGGGGGTCAGTCAAAGGAGGCCAGGAAGGTCTCGACCCCTTGAAATCGGCCAAACTAAGTCTGACACTCCTAGAGGTTGGTCAAAGTAGGTTTCAACTCCCAAGAGTCGATCAAATCGAAGTGATGATTGGATTCGCTAATAACGACCAAGAATTATTCCAAACCATTGTACTTAAAAAAGAATCATAAAAGTTAAAAGAAAAAATAATAATAAATAAATAAAACCATAATTTTTTTTTTTTTGACACAAATAAAACCATAGTTAGAAGAGGAATTATTATATTAACAAATTATAGCTAGTGTTTGACAAGAGAAAAGCAAATATCAATAATACTCTTTTCCCACAATTTCAAATTTTATATGTTTAGTGTATAGTTTATTGACACCAATTTTCACTATTTTAAATAAATATTATTTACCATGAAGTTTATAATTTTCATGTGAATAATTTAATCAACATAACTATATCTATAATTAAGATATCATAAATTTTAATTTCTCACTTCTTTCAACTCTAAAACCTCATTTATTTTTATAATCTAATTTTTAGCACATATTCAATTAAATTAATTTTGAAAAATACAAATTAGAAGCCACTAAATAAATAAATTTTGTACTATTTCGAAACAAATTTTAGAATAATTCTTCTCGAAACAAAAGGAGAGATAAACTTGCAATCAGGAACGAATTAATTTAATGGATATACCCGAGATAGAACTATCCTATGACAAAAGTACCTAACAATTACATTTTTGTCAAATGCCATGAAGTATATGTTTAATTCTTGGCATATGCTTTTATCCTATATTCTGTCTATTTCATAAAGATACCAATAATAAGAATAATTAATTAGTATATATGAAAAGCATATACTATGTTTTCAAAACCCTTTCAGTAAAATTTTATCCCAAAATCAATTATTAATGAACAGTATAACACATATCTTATAAAAATGCTACACATTTCTCACCATTGTTATAAATTTGGTGTCAAAATGGACACTTAATGTAATTATGTAGTTGATACGTTCTCAAGACAAGCATATAAAAATCTTTATTTGATTATTGTTCTTCTTGGGCATTTGAGAATTTCAATCTTTCTCTAATTCTCATCTCGAATTCATTTGAACAAGAAATGGGGTTTTATGAGATGAATGAGAAAGGAACTAGCTTTTTGATCATTTCATGTTCTATGTAAAGCTTTTAACACGTAGAGAAAGGAAATGAAGATAAACACAACTTTTTAAGGAAGCGTTTGTTTCAAGTTATTAACGACCTATTACAAATAAGTTTCTATAACTCCTCTTTTCAAACCGTCATGGTGTTTATTCTAAGTTTTTTATGTAAAAAAATAGTTGTAACATCCATTTATTCTAATTCTAAGTTTTTATAGACGATTTTAATTTAGGATATTGCTCTAAAGATCTAGTAGTTTGTAATTAAAGAATAATTATTGTATATCTCATTGTAATTAATAAAAACTATTGATTTGACATTATCCAAATCAAACACATTAATTATATTAGTTACGCTAAACTCGAGGTTTTTTATATGAACATTTGAATAAGTATGTTGGAGTACATACAAGTGGATTACATCCAAAGTAAATAACATAAAAATCGTCTATATAAATGGATTGAGGTTGGACGCCTCGTTCTGGTAACACTATTAATACGATCCGCTTTGCAAATGTTGCAATCAACTTGATCCTGGATGTTCATGTGAAGACATGTTAGTGGGGGAATCTATGCAAAGAGTTTTCATAAGATGAGACCATAAATTTTTGATCAATCTAAGTAATTATGTTGTATACTTGGATTAGTATTTTGATAGGATGACCGTATGTTGATCCAATCTTAATCCTTAGTGAGTTGTGAATTCTTGCTTATGAAACGTAATTTGATGTGCATGAGTGGAAATAGACATAATGCTAATTTAATAAGCTTCCATATTGAGGATTGTCTGTAGTGAATAGCAAGGGAACGCAACATCACAAGATGAAATTCACTCTTTCCTTAATGGGATGGAAGTAGGATCAGAAGTTGTTCTCTTAAAGACTAATTTCATGACTTGAAGAAAGGGTACTCGCCTCTCACAGGCTAGAAAGGATATTCGTTTATGGTTAGACAATAAATAGATTGTTCATTAGATGAATCATTGATACTTAAGTTGAAAGATGTAGCGGTAGGGGTAAAACACACTTTTGACCTACCTGTCGTTACGAACAGCTTATAGAAGACCAGTTAGCAAATAATCAATTATATATATGAATATAACTTATCCTGAAATGTGTAAGAGTGTAACTCAACCCTTTAGTAGAATAAATCTATAATTAACGAATTAGGATCATATTCAAGCTAAATAGTTAGTTGAATTAATCTCATATTGTTTGATCTTACGACCGGTAGGTCCTTAGGTCTTCAAGCTAGCTCACAAAAACGATAAACTGATTGGTCAAATGTAATTAGTTTAAATGATCCGAACTATTTAATTAATATATTTTACCTATTAATTAAGTGGAAATCAATTTGATGTATTGAATACATAAAATAAATAATTATTAATATGTTAGATATATTAATAAATTAATATTATTGAATAAATATTAATTAATGAAAGAGAACTAATAAAAATGTTTATTGAATAATAATTTAATTATTAAGTTTTATTGATATATTGGATATATTCATAGTTATTTAATTATTAGAAAATTAAATAATTAGTAAATAATTATTAAATTACATGTCACCTTCTTTCTCTTTGGTATTGGATGGAAATGTGTTTCTCATTCTCATTAGATGGAAAGCTTAGTAAGAGTCTATAAATAGAGATCTAAGGTTTGTAAACTCTTCACTCAACACATTTGACCTACATTATTGAACTCTCTAATATTCTCTCCCAACTTCATAAAGAACTCCCATCGAGCGATTACTTGAGTTTGGAGTCCGAGCTCGGAATCTCTTTGGAAAACCGTTTAAGGAAGCCGGTAGAGACAAAAGCAAGGTTAACCAAGGCAATCGAAGAGTAAGGTTGACAACTTTTGTAAGCGTTCTTGTGTACTTGGATTAAACAAAACCAAAGAAAAAAAACATGTAGATTAATTTGTTTATTTTTGATGAACACTTTTTAACTCGTCATATTTCTTCACGCGGCTCGATTTCTAACAATTGGTATCAGTGTCTAATCTTTTATATTGTAGATACCTAATCTTTTATATTGCCAATTAAACATCTTCATGGTGGGTATTTTAATAAAAATAAATTTGATTAATTTTTTTTCTTTTTTGCCGAAAAGAATTTGGTGTGAGGCATTATGAAATGTAAATATATTTTTTGTTCTTTATTTTTTGAATCCCAAATGGCAAAAAGAAAGACGAGGAGGGAGACTAAACGACCACTACAACCACCCAAGGGGCAATATAGACATAATATTTAAAAACATCAATAAGTAGTAAATAACAAAACACGAAAAAGAAATATACATTACTCAAACGACACATCTTGCACTAACGATAATAATTTTGAGATTATAAATTTGATTCACTACTTTACCTATTTTCAAATCACGACTATGAAAAAGATTGGTGGTCAGTAATGTTAATATTTGATGTTAATCTAGTTTAACATCAGTGTCATGAGTTCAATTTATTTGAAAAGCAGTCATGCAAGCTTTCTGATTCGATCTACAATTTGTACTAAAAATAAATAAATAAATAAAAAGTACTAATTTTAATTTAAATATAAATTAAGTCAGAACTAAGGGGAGTGATCAAGTATACACTAAAACGTTATTTATATATATTCCCAGCATTTGCATTCACATCACATTACATCCTTGAAAATCGAAAGAAAAAAAAAATAAAAATATATATATATATATATATATATATAGCATAGTAAGAATACTTGTCTCTATTTTTCTCACATTTTCTATTTATTTCTCCTTTTTTTTTTTGGGGTATTTTCTCACTTCCCAAACACGTGGTAGGACAAAAAGAAAATGTATGGGACAGAAAAAAGATTCCCAAATTCCATTTTCACCTAACAAGAACCTAAAAGAAAGAGCAGCCTCAAGTTCTTCCAGAGCATTCAAGAAGAACAAACAAAACATTGTTAGAACAGATCAACAAGTGTTATCTCTCTCTAGAACCTTAGGTGGAGAAGCCATTAATTAGTCTGTGCTGAAAGCTGAGGTCTCTTATTCACAGAGTAAGGAAGGATCAGCAGGAGATTGGGGATTATGTACTGCAATGCAAAACTGAATGCTTGTTTTTTAAACACCGTCTTCGAATATTACTCAACTCAAGCTGTTCTTTCTCCTCCACTCAAAATCCATGGATGTCCTGTATATACATAACAACAATTTTCAATCCCATAAGACAGATTTTCTATGTTCGTAAACAAATTTTCTCAGCCTGAGATTCAAGTATCACAGAAATCTTAGTCCTAATATCCCAATTCAGTAATCAATTTACACTGGGGTTCAGTTTAGTGATTACTTCTAACAGTTCTAGATTTTTAAATGGAATCGGAAAGGGAAATCAGCAGCAGTTCAGATCTCATTGTGTAATTAAGAAGAATAAGAAATTAAACTTACTGAGAGCTTGTTCAGCAGAAAATCTTGAAGAAACGTCTCGACAGATCATCTTCTTCATCAAATCCTTAGCCGATGAAGAAACCGACCTGAAAACTCTAGTTGGAAATCTCAGATTTCCTCTAAGAACAGCCTCGAAGACCTCCGCCGCGGAATCGCCGTAGAACGGCGGAAATCCAGCTAACATCGTGTAGAGAATCACACCGGCACTCCACACATCCACCTTCTGACCGTACTCCGATCCTCTCAAAACCTCCGGCGCAACATAATAAGGCGTTCCGACAACGCCGCACATAAATCCGTCTTCCTCACACCAATCCGCCGATCCGAAATCGATGAGTTTCAAATTATTGTCCAAGGAATCGAAGAGCAGATTGTCAGGCTTCACATCGCGATGAACGACGCCGTGGAAATGGCAGTGGCTGAGCGCATCGAGAAGCTGCTTCATAACGACGGCAGCTTCCGATTCCGAGAAAGGACGGCGGAGGATCCGATCGTAGAGAGAAACGGAGTGGCAGAGCTCAGAGATCAAACAGAGATAATCGTGGTTCTCGAGAACGTCGATTAGCTGAAGAATGTTGGGATGGGGAGGGAGAAGAGCCATGATTTTGGGCTCCTTCTGGAGGCATTCCTTGTCGATTTCGTCGATGAGATCTTGTTTGGCAATAGTTTTGCAGGCGAAGAACTTGTTGGAAATGGGAGAAAAGCAGCGAGTGATTGTTCCGAATCTTCCTCTTCCGATCTCCTCCATGATTTCGTATTGGCTGTTCATCATCATGTCGCCCATTCTTGATTCTTCTTCTTCCTACTCTGAGATTTGGAATTTTAGGGGTTTTTTTTTTCTCTAACTGTAAATTGATATGAATTTTTCTGGGTAGTGGGAGTGTTTTTTGGGGGATTCCGCTGAGTCTTAGGAGAGCTTTATAGAGCTTTGGGCTGAGAAATAGGATCTTTTGTTGGAATATTCCTTTCTCTAAGAATCGTTTAAGTTTTGGTTTGGGGGGTATATTTGCAAATACTGTATCGTAGTTTCCTAATTTTAATAAACTTTAGGGGGGAATTTATAACTTTTTCCTGAGAGTATCTTTGGTCTCTGGTCTCCTTCTTTTTTTTTTTTTTTGGTTAATGAAAAAATTGTACAACCCACCTAAAGTTGTAACAAAATCTTCAACCTCCTCGTACAATTACTTTCCTAACATTTGAAAAGTATTGTAATTAATACTTTTAAGTTAATTTTAAAAAAAATTCATGTTCATGATAAATTCGTTATAAATTTATAATAAAAACTTTGTAATTAATGAGTTTTTTGAAAATTATCATATTTTGTGATTATTTTCTAAATTTGACTAGTGTGATAGATTTTCGTAGTATTTTAATTCAACATAACTTAGAGACGTTTATACAAATTAAGTTATGCTCCCATCGACAACTTACTACAAAAAAACAACAAAATAGTTATGCAACTAAACAAACCTCAGAAGAGTTCATAACCAAACAAAACAAAAATAGAATTAAAACTGTAATTTTAATCATATAGGGTGTGTTTGTTTGTTTGTTGTTGTTTTTTTTGTTTTTTTTTGTAGAAAAGAGTGGAGTGAAGTGTGGTGGAAGAGCTAATGGTAATTTGGGGTAGTTAACTACTTGTTTGAGAATTTATGTTAGTAGTGGTTGGGTAATTAATTAGTTGTTTTGTAAATTGAGGTTAGCAGTAGTTTTATGATATGTTTGATGTGAAATTTGATTGAACAGTTTGATAGAGGGTTTGATTAGTGGTTAAGAACAGTTGTTTACAGTAAACTTAGCCAAAACAACTCGTCAACCTTCAATTAATCGAAATTGAACATACCCCAAAATCAAAATTGATCGAGCCTTGAAATCCAGCTCTTTTTCAACAATCAACCAGTAATAGACGACGACTTTGTCTCCTTAGCTTCTATTAGTTTACAAATTTTTTATTATAAATTTATAAGAGGTAAGAAGTTATGAATGTCTCTAGTTATAGACTTTTAGAGAGAAAAAAAAGAAAGACTAAATATTTTTTAGATAATTTTACCTTCTTCGCACATGTGAAAATCTCTTACAATTAACTTAAGGTGTTAATTGCAACACTTTTCAAACTTTAGGGGAGGTGATTGCTCAAATTGAAAGCCTGAGACTTAATTGTTACAAACATCATATTTTAGGAGTGGTTTGTGCAATTTTTCCTTTTTTTTTATTTAAAACAACCCAATTTAATAATTACTTTCTATATTTTAGTCAATCATTAACTTTGTATATGAAATATTTCAAGTTGGTCCTTACTCTTTCAGTTTTGTTTCATTTAGGTTCCTAGATTTTTTTTTTTTTTTTTTTTTTGCATTAATTTTAATTTTTGGACTATTAAGTTGATTTCATTTTGATCCCAAACTTTCATAATCTCTTAAATTTGTTTCATTATAGTCTCTTTTAAATGATATTTATTGAAATTGGTTCAACAATGTTAATAATTTTATATAAGTAAAGAAAATATGTTAACATATTTGTTGATGCCGAAAAATGGTCAACAGATCAATGGTAAAAATATATTTTTACCAAGGACGAGAAGCCTGCAAAAAAAAAAAATTAGGCACACCGGTATGGTGTGAACCACAGGGCCTCCGATGCCTAAGTTAGTAAGTGTTTAGGAGAGTAATTTAGAGGTAGCTTTTAGAACTTAGAACGTCTTACAAAGTTCTTAGCATAGTTCTACTTATTTATGTTGTTGCAAAGGTTGATCTAAAACATAAAAAAATCTCACACAAGAAATTGAGAATTCCAATATCATTAATTGAATGAAATTTCAACATTTATATAAGAGTCATTGACTGCCAAAATTTAAAAAAAAAAAAAAAATGAGGAAAAAGACCACGAGTAGCTAAAATATAGCCACTAACAATGTGGTTGAGAAAAAGCTTACATTAGCCAAAAAAAACTTTGGATAGCCAAAAATATATATATAAAAAAAAAAAGATAAAATTGAAATGCCAAAAATCTAACACTCCTTGGCATTTCGCTTACAAACCCAAATTTTTTGTCTCAAGCCTTCAAATCCACTCTTAGATGGAGCCTTGGTTAAAAAATATCTGCTAGTTGATTCTTAAATGAACAATGAACAAGTAGCATCTGATCAGATTGTTGAACTTCTTTGATAAAATGAAATTTAATTTTTATGTGCTTAGTTTTCACTGGATTTTTGGAGATTGAAACTGTTGAGCTAAAGTAACTAGTGTCAAAAGCAAATAAATCCAGATGTGCTTTTAGATTCTTCAATACAACCACCCAATTGCTATGACAGTAACATATAAAAGCTTTTGTAGGCAGACTATTCAATAAATAGGCAGAAGTATTGACTGCTTCTATCCAAAATTGGTTTGACGTTTCTTTTTCAATGAAAAGACACATGGTCATCTCCATTACTGCCATGTTCTTTCTTTCTAACAACTCATTCTGTTGTGGGGTATACAGTAAGGTTAATTAGTTGATGTTGAATGCCACTCAAAGACTTGGTGTTCATTGGGTCACACACATTAGTGTGAATGAGTTGAAGTTTTTGATTTGCTCGCAATGCCGGATTTATCTGAAATGGTAGCTTGGATTGCTTCCCTTGTTGAAAAATTTCATAAATTTGAGTATCACAAGAAAGTATAGGTATATCTTCCAAAGGTTTTTCTTGTCCATTTCAACAATCGTTCTTTGACCACTTGCTCACATGTTTTCTCCCAATTCATCATAAAATTTTGCTTTCTCATGTTGATACATAATAATTCTATTATGGAAGGATAAAAAATAATGCATTTCTATTCTTAAAATGAAGTGAATAATTCTTTTCAAGCATTCTCTTCCTTTGACTACTAGAAATTCTCCATTTCTCACCTTTACTCTAGATTTGTAAGTATCATCAAGAGTTTTGAGCATCTCTGCATCATGACACAAGTGATGAGTGAGCCACTGTCAATAAGCCAGTCATCTGAAGGGTTATTTGCTGAGAAACAAGAAACAACAAAGAGTTGCTCTTCTTGTGCATCATTTGCATCTGTCAATTTAGCTTGGGAAGACGTAGAGTCTTCGTTTTTGAATTTACAAACTTTTGATATAAGCACAATCTGCTTTTTTTTTTTTTTTTTTTGTAATGTTTGCAATGAGGGAATGATCTCTTTGTACAGTCACTAGTATTTCCACCAACATGTTTACCTTTATTTTTCTGATTAGACTGATATTGTCCCTTACCAAAATTTTGCTTTTGTATAGAAAAGCTCATTCGGTAAATTTTTCTTGTCTCATGTTTCTTCGCTGCTATTATGCTTAAAGAGCACTCATTAACTCACCTAATGAAATTTTGCTGAGGTTCTTGGACTCTTCAAGAGAAGAAATTTTAGATTCAAATATTTCCGAAAGAGTCACAAGTACTTTCTTTACAATCCTTGTCTCTGCAAAATCTTCACCAAGCAATCTCATGTTATTAACAATTAAAGAGATTCGATCAGCATACTTACTAATTGTTTCATCCTCCTACATGTTCAGCAATTCAAATTCAACATTTGCATTTGACTGTTCTATCACTGCCTCTGTATTCTTCGTTCAATTTTTCCCAATCATCCTTTGCAATATTGTAAGCCATAATTCTGTAAAAAATTGAGTCTGTGACTGAATTTCGGATAAGTGACTTGGCTCGAGATTTCTTGACATTTTGCGCAGTGTTGAATTTGATTTGGTTTATGGTGAGATATTGTGATAAAACAGGGTCTGATATTTCTTCGCTTGCAACTTCCCAAAGTTCATGAGCTCCAAAAAAAAACTTTCATTTTTACTAACCAAATATGATAATTTTGACAAGTGAAAATGATAGGTGGGTTTAAAGATTGACTGCTAGATGCCATTTAGATTTTTGGATAAAGAAGACTTTTATTTTTTAGATTGAAAATGTTTGTTGATTTTGGTCCCGTAACACCAGTAAAGCTATAATACCATTGTTGTTGCAAAGGTGATCTAAAGCATGAAAAGAATCTTACAAAAAAAAAAATTGAGAATTCCAATATTAATTGAATGAAATTTCAGCATTTATATAAGAGTGATTGTCTGCCAAAAATTTAAAAAAAAATGAGAAAAAAATCAATAGTAGCTAAAATATAGCCACTAACATGTGGCTAGAAAACGATGGCACTAGCCAAAAAGAATGTCATAAGCGGTAGTCAAAAATAGAAAAAAAATGATAAAATTGAAATGTCAAAAATTTAACAATTTCAGCTTGGATTTGAATGAAAAAATGGCCGAACTTTTTATAGCAGCCGATCTTGTAAATACTGCGACTCACTTAATGGTGGCTTAATGGTCAGACGTTAGAAACGTCCGCCATTAAGTCGATAATGAATACTGGCGTAACTTCTGACCGTTACCTTTTTAAGGTGTAACGGTCTTGAATTGGTAGGTTCTTGGACTTGGTCAACCTTTGCATGTCCTCACCTCCACTACCGACCCCTTAGAGGTGTGGCCTTCTCAGTGTAACTCTAGGACGCTACACCCAACAGGTATAACGTTCTCAAATGTTACTTGGACTTGGTCGACTCGTCCACAAGAGAGTCTTAACATCCACGACCGACCCTTTGGAGTTGGCCCGCTCGACCGATCTTCTTAGATGTCAGCTTTGGTCTTGGTCTATCCTTACAAGTTCTCACCTCCACGGCTCGCCCCTAAAGGAGATCCTGACCCTCTTGACCTGAATGAACTTGGCTAACCCGAAAAGGTCAGTCTCCATGGCCGACCCCTAGAGGGGCCAGAATGGGCTTGGACGACCCTCAAAGACCAAGGCATCCATGACCGACCCTTTTCGTGCCTGACCCTGGGGGGTCAAGGCCTACTTTAGCCGACCCTCTATGATCAAGGCCTACTTAGCCGGCCCTCAAGAGGGCCATAATGTGCTTGACCGATCTTCAAGGGTCAAAGCCTTACTCGGCAACCCCTCGGGGGTCAAGGCATACTTTGGTCGATCCCTAGGGGGGCCAGAATGAGCTTGGACGATCTCTAAGAGTTTAGACCTCCTTGACCAACTCCCTATGGGGTCGGATTCGCTTAGGTTGTCCTTTGAGAGTTTCTAGGCTTTGATGGGTATCTCAAGAAATGTTCTTATTTTAAGAATATATCTTATAGGGGGAGAGTTCCAACCTCCACTGGTAATCCTCGAAGGGATCTAGGCCTACTCTTTGTAACTCTTGGCCACTGCTACTTAACGACACAATGGTTCTAGAGGTTACTTGGACTTGGTCGACTCGTCCACAGGAGATTCCTAACCTCCATGGCCAACTCTGTGGATTTTCTCCTACTCCTTCAATCTTCTTAGAGCCTGCTTTAGTCTCGGCCAACCCTTACGGGTCTTCACCTCCACGGCTTGCTTCTAAAGGGGGTTCTGGCCCACTTAGTGTAACTCTTAGTCGTTATCAGTGAATCTAGTTGTCACTTTTACTCGATCGACTCCTAGTGGAGAGTTCTGACCTCCACGGTCGACCCTTGAGGGGTCAAACCTACTTTTGCCAGCCCCGAAAGGGTTGGATTGGCTTCAATCGACCTTCGGGGGTCAGATTGACCGACCCCTGAAGGGTCAAAACCTCTTTGGCCGACCCCCGGGAGGTCTTAGTCTACCTTCAGAGCCAAAGCCTTCAACCAATTGTGCTACCATTTCGGGATACTCATAGATTAATTATGTTGAACATAATTGGAGTTTAAGTTTAATTTATTAAACTTAGTTATTAATATATTAGATATATTAAACTAATATTAATTGGATAAATATTAATGAGAAATAATTAATTTATTGGATCAATTAATTGTATAATATTGGATAATTATTTATTAAGAGATGATTAATTATTATGTTGAAAATATTAATTATGTAATAATTATTGGATAATTATTATGAAGAAAATTAATTAATGGGTTGACATATTAATTGGATTTATAATTAATTAGACAATTATTTAGAAAATAATTAATATATTGCATATATTAATTGGATATTTATTTGGGTAAATAATATATTGAATATATTATGAAATTGAGATTTATTGGATAAATATCAATCAAATAATATATGAGATATTTATAATTTTCAAAAATTCCCTCCCGATAATGAGAAAGGAAATTGCATTGCCCCTAGGGGAGGGATGTGAATTTTGAAAATCACCTTAAAAAGAAATGGAGAAGATACAATATTTATTGGATAAATATTTTAATATTATTCCCAATATCTTTTAATATTCGATATCAAAATCTATCATATTTTCCTACATTAAATGTCCATTCTCATCTATTAATAGAAGGCTTGGGAGATCTTCATGACCATATCACTCAGTTTTATAATAACTCATTTCAAACAGAGAACACCTACTCTTGAAAGTTGAGATCTCTCTTCTCTCCTCTATAGTCAGACTTCTGACGAAGATCTCGCAGCTCACATTCTTCAACGGCTTCCCACCTATAACAAAAAAGTCATAGCCTCGAAACAATAGAAGATAGTTTAAGATTGTTCATGGAATAGTTCAATCCTACTCAAGATAAAGATCCGCCATATTAGATTAAAGGCGTCAGTCAATGTAAGTATGAATTAAAAACAACAAGTCAATCATCTAGGATAAATGCATGTAGTTAATTAATTGGATTAATCAATGAAAAATATTTTTGCGATTACACGCTTCCGCAAAGTAAATTGCATGTTCCTACTCTTTATTCCCAATAGTTATATCATGTGTTGACTTAACTATATCGGCATATATATATGTCGTAGCATGATCATTTTATTCTATATGTTTTTATTGATTATAATTATAACATGCACTTCGTTGTTGATTGATAGATATCCCGATCACTAAGGCAAGCATCTACACTTACTGCTTTCAATACGATGTATTTAGATATGCATGAAGTTTTGTATACTTGCTTGAAATGTCTTGATATGCATGTTGGTTCGTATGTCCCAGCTTTGAATTTACATGGTTTGCTCTACATGATTTGTGTTACATGATTTGCGTTGAGCACTACTTGGTGACTTGATTAGACATAAATGAGTCACGGAGATCAAATAGAGAATACTTAAAGGGAAATTACGAACAATAGTATCTGGGATGACACTCTTAGCTTGAGATGAAATTCCTTGTTGTAGGACTTAAGTTGATGGTTGACTGACAAGACTCGCTATTTTGTCGAGTATTTGCTAGTAGCCTAGGGCACATTTCCAAGTATATGGCTGGATTTTGTTGACTCATGGTGAGTGTGTTGGATTTACCCTCGCTGCAAGTATGAGACCTGTTGGATTTTGTGAACCCTTAGAGAGTATTTGTTTGCAAAATTATGGACTGATTATTACGAGTAATTGTCAATAGCTCATTTTTAAAAGGTTATTTATAGAGTAATTATATAGAGTTATTATTAATAGCTTGTTTGGATGTGGAATAATTAGTAAAGGAGTTGTAAAAATCGTTTGTTGATTTTCAATGATTTCTCTAAAATAAATATATATATTTATAATTACGTTATATGTAAAAAAATATTTTTTTAAAAGAAACAAAAAAACGAGTTAGCTTGATCAACCAATGATGTTAAATCAATGCAAGAAGCAACTGTTGTGATTGTTTAATCGAATAGAGTAGGGTCGCAGCTAAAATAGATTGAGAACACAATAACAATAATGAAGAGGA